>SJYC01038373.1:0-61656 GCA_006408675.1 Madoqua kirkii
AGTTTCAGCTTTAGCATCATTCCTTCCAAAGAAATCCCAGGGCTGGCGTATTAGTATATTTCCTTTATGTTTCAAGGCCGGAAAGAGCATGTTTACAATCCTGTGTGCCGAAAGACTCCATGGAACTCGTGAACGCATAACTGTGAGGCAAGTGCGTTTGATTGAGAAAACATATTTGCCTCTTGTGATCAGTTTCTTTTGACCCCGAAGAGCACCACACTCCATTAGCGAGATATAAACTCCAGGAAGCTCTGTCCTGTCCCTGGATACAGTGTCCACACCCCACTCTAGGGAAGGAGGCTGCCCAGGGCAATAGGAGAAAGGATGCCTTTTTTTGAGATCTGGAAATTGTTACCAAGCTTTTATCAATTCTGTTCTCCTCCACAAGGAAAACCGTAGAAAGGAACCTCTGGCTGTATTCTCTGTGGAGCTCAAGACCCAGTGAAGTTCCTAGGGTGGGATTTGAGTAATCACACCCAACTGTAGGCAGCCCTGGAGGTAACTGGGAACTCTGAGACTATGTCAGGGTGAAGGGGCAGATGAGTCTCACAGCGTCCTTCCAACTTTAGGTTTCAGGAGACAAATAAACCATTTTTCCTCGAATTACCTTGGCATACTTGGTATTTGCGATTGCAGAGGTCTGAGCCTTACTATTTGTGCAATTTGGCCTGGAAATAGAGACCTCAGCACTTCCAGGGTCAGCTGTGTGTAAGGGCTGCGACTCTGCATACCTCATTTCTTCCCGGCCTTCATAGATTTTACTGCTGTCAGCTCAGTTTTATTCATGGGAGCTAACACAGGCAGCGCCAGGAAGAGCGGAGCGAGCCAAAGTGTCCATTTGAATCTATTTAGCATCTAATACTGAGAAGTAAAGAAACTGAGGGAAGGGGGGAAGGAAGATGAGATGCTCTGGTGGAAACCTGCTAAACACTGAGAGTATTTGGCAAGAGAACCTCAAATAAATCATCAGTGGTCTGCACCTCACAAGGAGACACTTCGGTCCCTGGAAACCTTGGTGGGGGGGCGAGATACAGGGTGGAAAAGTCGGTTCTCAGGGAATGTGGTGAAAGCGCAGGCATCCCCAGAGTCCTTACACAGACCGCCCTTCCATGCAGCACTCAAGGCAGCGGTCCACAAATCTTGCATCTGCAGACTGGCTGCAGTCCCGCAGAGTCAGAGGGGCCGCAGAGGACGGCGCCGCTGGGCCCAGGCAGGCGCTCCACAGCCCCGCTGCCAGCCATGCCGCCTCCAGGCCCCCAGCTCCACCACCACCGCCCCTGGGAGCAGGGCGCACCCCCGAGTCCAGAGACACCTCAGCCATGTGAGCAGGCTGGATGACTGCCAATTTTCCCAAAGCGCAGGTAACCAGGCTTCCTTGTAGGGAATACAGCAGTGGCAGTAATAACCCAATACTTGGTGAATTCTATGTTCTCCTCTTCATATAACCAAATATAAATGACTTTATTAAATACTCATCAGAAACTCTTACTTTCTGGAACCTGTCCTTGAGGCTCTAAGCTGACTGGGAAGGCTGCAGAGTGGAGTGGACCAGTAGAGTCGACCCTGCGTTCGAGGTGCTTAATGGGGAAGTGGACACTGACTAGTTTCCCATATTTAGTGGCAGCCATATTTTAAAAATCCTAAAGGAAATCAATTCTAAATATTCATCGGAAGGACTGATGCTGAAGCTGAAGTTCCAATACTTTGGCCACCTGATGCGAAGAGCCGACTCACCAGAAAAGATTCTGATTCTGGGAAAGACTGAGAGCAAGAGGAAAGGGAAGGGCAGAGACTGAGACGTTAGAGAGCATTACAGCTTAGTGGATAGGAACCTGAGCAGACACGGAGAGACAGTGAAGGGCGAAGGAGCCTGTGCCGCGGTCCATGGGGTCGCAAAGACCAGCAGCTGAACCACGAAAAGGCAAATAATTTAGAAACTAAAAATAAACAAAAGAAATTAATGTTACTTACTTTACTTGGTCCAGTATCTAAAATATTATCATTTCAACACGTAATCAATATAGAATTATCAGCAAATACTTTGCATTCTTTTTTCAGTATTTTCCACTATATGCTATACTTATCTCAATTTAGGTAATTTTCAAGGATAGGTAGATTTTTACACTTTACAATGATAATGTCACTGGGTATAACATTTTAAATGGGCAGACATTTTTTTTTCCTTTACTGCACACACACACACACACACACACACAATGTTATTTTATTGTATTTTGGCTTGTATAGTTTCAGACAAGAGAGATGCTATTATTTTTATGGTTGGCCTTATGGATATGTTTTCCTCCCACCTGGTTACTTTTAGGGATTTTTCTTTGTACCTGGTTATAACAATCTGGTTGTAAAATCTGTGATGTGATTATCATATGTCTTCATGTGATTTTCCTTCTGATTCTCCTGCTTGGTTAGGGCTCATTGATTTTATAGGACTCCTGGGTATGTAGTTTTCATCAAATCTGTAAAATGTTCTGTCATTTATGTTTTCAAATATTTTTCTCTTTCCTTCTAAATCCTCCCCTTCTGGGACTCACATGTTGGACCTTTCCACACTGTACGGTGGCTCACCGAGTCTCTTTTATCATCAGTCTTTGCATCCTCTGGGCGCGTGCTTGTTGTTTTTACGTTGCTTTGTCTTCAAATCTTCTTTTCTTTTGTAGTGTCAAATATGCAACCACTCCCACCTAGTGAAACTTTTATTTCAAATATTGTATTTTTCATGCCTAGAATTTCCAGTTGGTCTTTTTATATCTCCCATATCCCACATCATGATCACATTTTCTTTAAACACTTGAACATATTTATAATACTTGCCTTAATATTCTTGACTGCTAATTCTATCATTTCTGTTATCATTTCTCAATGATTACATATGTTAATTTTTCTTCTATTAAGTTATATTTTTCTGTTTCTGTACATGTACAGTAATTTTTTATTGGATGTCAGACATTGTGAATTTTGCTTTTTAGTTCTCCAGATTTTGTATTCCTTTAATGAGTGTTGGCTTTTTCCTGTAAGGGCAGTTAAACTACTTATAGAGTAGCTCAAACCCTTCAAGTCAATATTTTTAAAGCTTGTCTAGGATGGGGTTTGAGGAACTTAGCCTGGAGAATCCCAGGGACAGGGGAGCCTGGCGGGGTTAGGGTTAGGGTTAGCACAGAGTCGGACACGACTGAAGTGGCTTAGCAGCAGCAGCAGTTTACTCAAAGAATGGTTTAGTCCCATTTCTAAGAGCTGACACTTCTGAGATCTCTATTAACTGACCCGTTTATTCAACAAGATCTTCCACTCTGGGTGGTGGGAAATGGGGTGGTTTCCAAGCCCTGTGCAACCTGTGAGGAGCTGTTTGCCTTACAAGTCCTCTGTAGTTGCTCTCTTCTGGCAACTGTTTCTTGCCTGGAGTCAAAAGTTTTGCCACATGCACATTTAGAATGGTATCCAGCCAAAGACTCAGCTCAGCTCTCTGGAGCTTTTTCACAGTGTAACTCGTTATTTCATGGTATTTTGTTCAACAAATTCTAGCTGACTGAGTCTTCCTGAACTCTGAGCTATGGCCCATGAACTCAAGAGACCCCTAGGCTCTATTTGAGGTCCTCCGTCCTACACTGTGGTCTAGAATTTACTTCCAGTCAGGTCAGAGTGCTCATCAGACTTGCCTTCATTGTTTCTTTTTTCTCAAATGTCAGTCTGGTGCTGCCTATTGTCCAATGTCTAAAAGCAGACGTCTCATATATATTTGCCCAGCTTTTTACAACTGCATAATTAACAGAAGTCATTTCATGGATAAATACAGAAGATTTTTCTTTTAACTCAAGCTCCTTTTAACTTATTCAAGAAATATCACCAAAATTATTGTTTTAATATGGTAATTAAATTGTTATTACATATATTAAAATAAGTATATATACTGAAACAATGTCATAATTATTAAGAGAAAAGTATAATTTGAATACCAATTGCAATCAACTTGAGGCTCACTAGGGACATAACTACCATACTTTGGGAAACTCTATATAAAGATTTTTTAAGCTTTTAAGACAAAGTCAGCATTTATACAAGAGTGCATGCATGCTAAATTGTTTCGGTTGTGCCTGACTCTTTGTGACCTTACGGACTGCAGCCTGCCAGGCTCCTCTGTCCATGTCAAGCAAGAATGCTGCAGTGGATTGTCATGCCCTCCTCCAGGGCAACCTCCTGCCCCAGAAATTGAACCAGCATCTCCTGCACCTCCTGCACTGGGACAGGCATTCAGCCTGCTTTACGGTCCAGCTCTCACATCCGTCCGTGACCACTGGAAAAACCACAGCTCTGACTAGACGGACCTTTGTTGGCAAAGTGGTGTCTCTGCTTTTTAATACACCAACTAGGTTTGTCACAGCTTTCCTTCCAGGGAGCAAGCGTCTTTTAATTTCATGGCTGCAATTACCGTCCACAGTAATTTTGGAGTCCAGGAAAAGAAAATATGTCACCGTTTCCACTTTTTCCACATCTATTGCTATGAAATGATGGGACTAGATGCCATGGTCTTAGTTTTTTGAGTGCTGAGTTTTAAGCCAGCTTTTTCACTCTCTTCCTTCACTAGCATCAAATGGCTCTTTAGTTCCTTTTTGCTTTCTGCCATTAGAGTGGTAATCTGCATATCTGAGTTTGCTGATATTTCTTCTGGCAATCTTGATTCCAGCTTGGGATTCATCCAGCCCAGCATTTTGCATAATGTACTCTGCATAGAAGTTAAATAAACAGGGTGACTATATACAGCCTTGATGCACTCTTCCTTGGGAAGGGCATTATTCTGCTTACCACAGATACCTCTCAGAATTTCTTCTACTGATACTACTTGGATTTCCTATCATTCATTTTGTTGCAAAGCAATGTTTTAAAAACTAGAGTAGTATCCACCACTATCTATTTTGCAAATTGTTGGTTCTTCCCTACATTATCAATGTCCCTCTTGAAGTAATAAATTTATAGACTATTAATGATGAGTTTGGTGATGCTAAGTGCCATTTTTTGTGCTTTTTACTACATGTCATGCAAAATGACAAGCATCATGAGTGTTTATACGTAGTATACATAGTCTAATTCAATTCTCATGATACCCTCACGAGATGGGGTGTAATTGTCATCTTATGGATGAGGAAGCACCTTAAATATTTATTAAATGATCACTGGGCTTCCCTGGTGGCTCAGTGGCAGCGAATACACCTACCAGTGCAGGAGACACAGGTTTAATCCCTGATCTGGAAGATTCCACATTCCACGGTGCAGCTAAGCCCTCGTGCCAACTCTTGAGCCTGTGCTCCAGCACCTGGGAGCCACAGCTGCTGATGCCCTCACCCCTAGAACCTGTGCTCCACAGCAGGAGATGCGGCTGCAGCGAGAATCCTGCTCACACCACCAGAGAGCAGCCCCCCTGCAGCCCCCCTGCAGCCCCCCTCACCACAGCCGGAGGAAAGGCTGCTCAGCAGCAAAGACCCAGCAGAGCCAAAGACAGAAATAAACAAATAAGTAAGCGATCACTATTATTACTACGCCAAGCGAAACCTTAGAAAACAGTCAGGTCAGGTCAGGTCAGTCGCTCAGCCATGATCCACCCTTTGTGACCCCATGGACTGCAGCACACCAGGCTTCCCTGTCCATCACCAGCTCCAAGAGCTTACTCAAACTCGTGTCCATCGAGTCGATGACGCCATCCAACCATCTCATCCTCTGTCATCCCCTTCTCCTCCTACCTTCAATTTCCCCAGCATCAGGGTCTTTTCCAATGAGTCAGCTCTTCACATCAGGTGGCAAAAGTATTGAAGTTTCAGCTTCAGCATCAGCCCTTCCAATGAATATTCAGGACTGGTCTCTGTTGGGATGGACTGTTTCGCTCTCCTGGAAGTCCAGGGGACTCACAACAGTCTTCTCCAACACCACAGCTCGGAAGCATCAGTTCTGATTGCTCAGCTTTCTTTAAAGTCCAACTCTCATGTTCACATCTTAGAAAACAAGTTTTTTTTTTAAAACAGTGAATTCTAAACATCACCATTGATTCACAATTTTATCTTCCTAACTATAAAAAATGGTCACAAAATAAATAGGTAATTTTCTCAAAGTTATACTGACTTGCATTCTTATCTGACAGACATTGGAGCTTTTCACCTGTTTCTTTTGGGGGCTCTACCTCATTCTTTCTGATGCCCTACTTCTCACATCTTCCTCTTCACTTTGAGATTTATTATTTTGAGTTCACTTCTCGAACTGTCTCTTTTGCTCCAGTAACCTCACCCAAATATCCTTTAGTTGTATGTATTATGAATATAATATTACCTCTTTTTCTTTCTAACAGATAACAATCATTAGACTTTTGTCACTTGAAAATCACTTGAACCCTCTACTTTGATAATACTTGACTTCCCTTCAAATCTCATACTATAAAATAACCCAGATCTGCCTGTCATTTCATTTTACATCTTACTGAGAGCTTTTCTTTTTTGCCTTGTGGAGACCTTGGCATGAAGCTCAAGAAGTAGAGAAAAATAATCTTTTTAGTTTAATTTAAATAATCTTTTCCCACTTGGGACAGCATTATTCAAAGCAGAGATGTACTGTAGAAGTGACTTTTGCTATTACAATGTGAGTATGCAACATATATCAAAGATGCTCCAAATCCACAGGCAATTAGAAAATGCTGGAGCCACTGGAGCAAAAACTCCACATCAACCACAGGCCCGGCTGGTCAAGCAGAGAGTGTCGGGAGGTACAGCCCAGAGCCCATTTACTCATTTCTCTTTTCCCTGAAGCTTTTACCAAATACCTCATTTATTACAAACTGAACTCTTCAGGCCAGAAATCACAGAACAGTCACCATGTGTCGGAGAAGACTCTTGAGAGTCCCTTGGACTGCAAGGAGATCCAACCAGTCCATTCTGAAGGAGATCAGCCCTGGGGTTTCTTTGGAAGGAATGATGCTAAAGCTGAAACTCCAGTACTTTGGCCTCCTCATGCGAAGAGTTGACTCATTGGAAAAGACTCTGATGCTGGGAGGGATTGGGGGCAGGAGGAGAAGGGGATGACAGAGGATGAGATGGCTGGATGACATTACTGACTGAGTCTGAGTGAGCTCTGGGAGTTGGTGATGGACAGGGAGGCCCAGCATGCTGCAATTCATGGGGTCGAGAAGAGTCAGACACGACTGAGTGAACTGAACTGACTGAAGGTATTACAAATGCAGAAAAACAATTCAGACTTGACTTTTATAATAATTCTTTAAACTGGATGAGATATGGTTTAAGCCATCCTAGGAATGGCCAATGACTCTGTGATCTCACCTGTTAACCTGAACATCTGAGGACCCCCCCATGTTGCACTGGGTATGGAGAATCATTTTCACCTAACTATTTTTGAGCCACATCTACAGATGGTTTAAATTGTGGTGACTTTGGGACAATGATAATGTTTAAGATCAGAGGAGATGCTGTTTTGTGTACAAGAGGGAAGATTAGCTTATCCTTGCATAAGGGCAAAGTTTTTCAACAGAGTATGTGAAAAGTATGGTTTTCTTCCATTAAAAGGAAAAAGAAGATCTGTCCTAGGCAACAGCTCACAGAAAGTCTGCTGAGGTAGGAAAAAGGACGTACAAGACCAGGGAGGCTGAGACTCTACCGGCCACTCTGTCAGAGGCAGAGGACGTTGCCGGCTGCAGGAGAAGAGTTGGGCCGGATGAAGTCACAGCGCGCTTACAGCAGCTTGGTGGAGAGCCTGGCAGGTGGAGACCGTCCTGGAGCTCCAGGGTGATGAAGGCGGCGGTCTTGCTGCACCAGACAGGAAAGCTCTCTGGCCCACTCCAGCCTGTGTTGGGCAGTATCCTCTTGAAGTCATTTGCCCAGATCTTGATGGTATTTTCTTCCAGTAGCCAATATAAAATTTTAGGCTTTGTTTTTATTGCTTGGAAGATGGCTCTTCTGAGCTCCCCATCACTCATACATTATCAGTCTTGACGGTGTTCTACAGGCCAGTGAGGTTCTGTTTTTGTTTATTCTCTTTTTTTTTTCCTACTCCACAGCTTTTATTATCTCTATAGACCTGTCTTCTAAGTTATTAATTTTTTTTTTCAGTTCAAATCTGTCTTTAAGACCCTTTACTGTTTTTTTTCTATTACTAATATTGTTCAACTCCAAAATTTCTATCTAGTTCTTTTTAAATAATTTCTATGTTTTTGCTGGTATCCTGACTTTACTGATACCTTGATATTTGGTTAGATGTTATTTTCACACTTTTCTTTAGTTCTTTATATATGATTCCTTTAATTCTTTGGCACTATTTATAATAGCTGATTTTAAATACTTTTCAACCAAGTCTTTGAGGGACATTTCCTATCGCCTGCCTGTTTTACCCTGGGCTCTGTTCTTGGCCAGTTTATTCCAGCTTTAGCAAGAATCTTGCTTAATCAGTTTATTGAAAATCACCCCTGATACCATATCACCCTGGCCTGCCTAAAATCCTAAGTCAGTTTAGCCAAGAGTTACCTACCTCCTAGTAATTCTGTTGTAGCCATGTGTCCCAGGAAACAAACTCGCTCAAAGGACCTTGCAGATGGTGGAGAGCAGTTCATCACACCGGCGGGCCCAAGGCAGTCTCCTCTCAGCCAAGGACCCCGATCAGCTTTTGTGAAAACATTATATACCCTAAGTGTACGTGTCCAAACCCACCTCCCCAAATTCCCTGAAACTAGTCTGAACAACAGAGAAGGCAATGGCACCCCACTCCAGTTCTCTTGCCTGGAAAATCCCATGGATGGAGGAGCCTGGTGGGCTGCAGTCCATGGGGTCGTGAAGAGTCGGAGACGACAGAGCGACTTCCCTTTCACTTTTCACTTTCATGCACTGGAGAAGGAAACAGCAACCCACTCCAGTGTTCTTGCCTGAAGAATCCCAGGGACAGGGGAGCCTGGCGGGCTGCCGTCTGTGGGGTCGCACAGAGTCAGACACGACTGAAGTGACTTAGCAGCAGCCGCAGTCTGAACAAGGGCAAAGAAAGATACAATCAAAGTTAACAGTGGACATTATCCATAGGCCTGTGGTCAGACCCCAGTCAGCATAATAGAATGTGTGACTCTATTCAGTTACACAGATAACGAGGGTGTTCTTTCAGGCAAAGGAGAGGCGGGGCGCAAGCCCTGGGGCCTGGTTCTCCAATTGGTATGCTGTTTGCATAGATGCTGGGCGTGTAGCTCAAAGTCCACATCTGGCCCTAGAAGGAGTCCTGCTTTCAAGATGGAGCCTGTTCTGTCTGTTTCCCCCTTCAGTTCCTTCCATGGACACTGCCTCCACCTTGATCCTTACCCATAAATCCTCACTTTTCCACACTGTATTCACAGTCGAGTCTGAGCTTTCTCCTCTAACACAAAACTCTATCATTGTAAAACATCCCTTAAATAAAGCCTTTCTTGCTATCTTTAGCAAGTGTCATGATAATTTTTCTTTAACAGGAACAGTCGAAAGAGTTACATACATCAGGCAGTAACTGTACACGACCACTTTATAGCTGTCTCTGTGAGGAAAGTGTGTTCTTTCTCCTGGTAACCTCTTGCTCTGCCATTGCCTCATAAAATATGAACATGAAACATAAATATCCCAAACCATGAGGTGGTGATTCAGCAAAATATGGAATATGGTTAAGCTGCACTTTGCTGTATCTGCCTTGACTCCAAGAATCGTTCACATGCAGAGAACACACATGCCTGGCACCCCAGGTCACCCTCCCTCCGATAGCCTTCAGACCGAGGGCAGCGGAAATGTCCAGAGCAAAAGACACGGACGACCGAGGATGAGACGGCCGATGGCATCACGGACTCGATGGACGTGAGTCTGAGTGAACTCTGGGAGCTGGTGATGGACAGGGAGGCCTGGCGTGCTGCGATTCTTGGGGTCGCAGAGAGTCAGACACGACTGAGCGACTGAACTGAACTGAACTGAAAAGACATTTTCAGAATAGATGAACTTCAAATTAAACGTTAGTGTGCCTCTAAGTAGTATGAAAATGAAATGATCCAGAAAGCAATTTGCAACTTTACTGAGCTCCAGAATACATAATAAATTCTGTGCATTGGCAAACTTCAGTGCAAGGTTTTTGCAAAGAGAATATTTAGGAACAGCAAAACTACTGGGAAGCTTGGCTTAGAGTTCTTGAACTGCTTTAAAGATGACCCAAGCACTCTCCATTCCTGCAGACAATTCAACATACAATTCAACGCTATGTGTGAAAAGCCTTCCCTCTCCTCCTCCAGCCAAACTCATAAGAAGGAATATGGAAACAGCCCAGAGCATCTCCTCAGGGGCAAAAGGAAAACATTTGTAAATGTTTTTCCACCACCCAAGTTAGATGAGATTCTCACTGGGGCTGCTTGTAGGGGGAAAAAAAGGAGAGAACAATTATTCTGTCCGAGGCTAAGAAAGGAACTAATCAAAATGGGTGCCTTCTCTCCATTTCACTCCTGGAAACATTAAAGCTACAAAAAATGCTGCCAGATATTTATTCCACTAATGAAATATAGATGAGATTGTGTTGTCATAAAGCACTCCACCGCCTCCTTTCTTAATACACAGAATATCCAGGGAAGAATACTGGAGTGGGTCACCATGCCCTCCTCCAGGGGCATGGCACACACACACCTACTCATGTGTGTGCACACACACATATACACAGACAGATCTAACAAGACAGAGGTATGGGTCACTTTTCCCCAAAACTACGGCATGATATGGAGGTTGGGACGATGTCTGTTTCTTATTGAATATTGAGATATAAAGGAAAAACTGTGGCATGTCTTTGAACAAAAAAAGAATTTTTTTTAATCTTTGTTAAACATTTAGTATGTACAGTATGTAACTGGCAATGTGAAATTACAAAGCACAATATTTCCCTTTTAGGAGCTTGTTACTTTAGTTGGGAGAGAGGGACATGGAAGGAAAACGTGTTACACATCCAACTAATGGGAACACAAAAGCCAACCGTCTCAAGGCCGTGCGAAAACTGTGAGACAAGGTGAGGTTTGTGAGACGCTCTGTCCCTCCTCTGGCCACAGTGTTTTGAACCCAGTGCTGGCATCCTCCCACTGACCACCTTCCTTGACCACCAGACAGACTCTCCTTCCAGGGGTGGCTGTGCCAGTAAAGCAAGACTTTCCACCCTCCCACTTCATCTCTGGATAAAATAGGGCCAACATTTTGAGTTGTCTCTCTGTACTCAGAGGAAGCTATGTACCTGGCCAGAGAAGTGAGAACTTTCTGTTTAACAGTCTTGTTGCCTGAAGATCAAATCCTTTAGGGAGCACTGCCCTAAATTACTTGGGGCTTCCCTGTGGTTCGGCGGTATAGATTCCGCCTGCCATGCAGGAGTTGCAGGAGACACGGGTTCTATCCCTGGGTTGGGACAGTCCCCTGGAGGAGGGCATGGCAACTCACTCCAGTACCCTTGCCTGGAGAATCCCATGGACAGAAGAGCCTGGTGGGCTACAGTCCAGAGGGTCGCAAAGAGTCGGACACAAATGAAGTGACCTAGCACACATGCATGCCCTCAGTTAGTCCTCGCTCAGCCGTTCTAAAACGGTGAGCAAGAACCGGAGTTCAGCAAAGGACTAGAATTTCTCTGAGACTTTATTTTGGTCCTTGAATAAGAAATTTCCTCTGCCTGCTCTGGAAAAAGTCAATTCAAAGAATATGAAATAGTAATGGAATAAGCAATTAATTCTATGCTAGAATCGATTCAGTTGCTCAGAGGTGTCCGACTCTGCGGCCCCATGGACTGCACCACACCAGGCTTTCCTGTCTATCGCCAGCTCCTGGAGCTTGTTCAAACTCACGTCCATCAGGTCAGTGATGCCATCCAAACGTCTCATCTTCTGCCATCCCCTTCCTTCCTGCCTTCAGTCTTTCCCAGCATCAGGGTCTTGTCTAAGGAGTCAGTTCTTTGCATCAGGTGGCCAAAGTATTGGAGTTTCAGCTTTAGCATCAGTCCTTCCAGTGAATATTCAGGACTTCAGGATGGACTGGTTGGATCTCCTTGTAGTCCCAGGGACTCTCAAGAGCCTTCTCCAACACCACACTTCAAAGGCATCAGTTCTTTGTATGAAATCATAAAATAAATAGCCCTTAAGCATCATATTTTCAATAAAAGATGAAGCATTTAAAAAGTAAAGCATAAAGTAGCATATAGAATATGGTACCAAGAAAATACACAAAGCCAATATATTTTACAGGATGTTGTGATTACAGGAGATCTTTATATTCTTTTTCATCATAGTCTACTTTTTCCAAAATACATATACATTAATTTTGTGATTAGAATCCAAAAGCACTTAATAAAAAGAGAAATATGTTTTGGGATGAGCTATCAACCACTTGCAAAAGAGTTAACTAAAGCATAGATATGTTCACAAATTTACAACAAAATACATATAATAACAAGATATTATACATCTAGAATAAACCATTTACTTTCCCTAAAATATTAGCAAAACAGTTAAGGAGACCCCAAGTAGCGTCTGAATTTGAATATTTTCCCAAGTCCTGTGGTATATCCGGTCTCTTTCTGATTGTGATCCACCCTGGTGCATGAGGAATCATAAAAAATCTGGTCACTTCTTTGAATCAGAGCTGTAGAACCAATTAAGAAAACTTCAGATTGCCTTTGTGCAAACCTACAATTTTCAAAATAAATACGTTCCTCAACCACAAATATACATGGGAAGAAAAGTATCTGTTAACAGACAAAAGAGGAATTTTCCCAGGGACAGAAGTGTATTACTTATGAATACACTTTGGTGGATGTGTTTGATTATGAAAATGAGTCACTGGCCGTTTATTCACTTATTTTCTGTGCTGGAGATGGAGCAAGTCCCTGGTTATAAAGTGGCAAACGAAAAGGATGCAATCCCTGCTTTGATGCAGAGTCTGCTTTGAGAGATAAACATGAAGAAAGAAACCATAATTGCCTACTGGGGGAACTGCCCGAAACCCTCGCCGGCTTCATTTGAATATGGTTCCAGGCAGAGAGATTAGACTGATTATTGTTCTCAGTAATGAACAGAACTCTTTGGAGTCAAAGACAACCAAACTATGGACAGAGATGGAGGTTTTAGGAGGTAACACGTGGTGCTTAAGTTCACCAGCATGGTGGGAGGCAGGGCCCAGGGGAAAAGCCCGCCACCGAAGGTTTCTCAGGGATGGAAATGTAGGACATTTAAGAACAGGGAAGTCTACCTTCAGGTCTGAGCTGTTTAGAGTACTTTTCTCAGAGGTAATCCTCTACACGTAGCCTTCAGGTGGCACCACCTTGCAGAATAAAGGGATCGTAGTAACATCCAAAGCAGCAGCATCACGCGAAAAGAGACCAGACGCTGGAAATCAGGGCCTGAGAGACAGAAAGTCAGGCGACCCCAAATGCTCAGCCTGGAGAACTGGGAGACACACACATCACTGTGTGTGGCCAGGGTGGGGGCTGACTGTGATTAGACTCAGGAGACACAAGCAGACGGAGGCACCCATGAAGTCTCCAAACACACTTAAACAAGACGAGAGGCCCTCCCCCTGCTTTCAGCCGGGTCCTCCTCTGTGCCCCCGTGGGGTGGCCTTAGGCTGCCCCCCAAGCGATATCTGCAAAGCCTGCACTTCAGCTCCTCCCAGCATGCCGTGGTGGTAAGTGCGCTTCTGCGCTGTTCTCCAGGCCATTTTGCAGCAGAGTTGGAGTTGCTTCTCTGTTTCACTTGCTTTGCTTCTTAGAAGAGATTTCTCGGTTTCATTATCTTTTTTACGTGTCTACTTGTTTCTAAAATACTGTGAGATATAACAGAATTTGCGTCTTTATATTAATTTTTCCCTTTATGCATGGTTTATAAATTTAGTATAGCATTTCCATGATTTAGCTTCGGGTTAAAGGTAAGCATTTTGTATCTCAATGTTTTCCCCCTGATACAGCCCTGTGCTTCTCACTGCCTCTGAACTGCTTCCCTCCTTGTTCCTTCAATTTCTGCTCTTCATGTGTGTTCAGCATGAGATGGGGAAGAAAGGGGCCCTTAGACCACTTTCCCAATTTCCACATACCTTACAGATTCCTCTTTCTAGTTTAGTCTGTTACTCCGTATGTGCACTATTTCAGTTCACTGACTTTCAACTTCCTTATCTTACCAACCAACTGATAGTCTACCCTCTTTCAAGACAACTGATTCCCCTGTTACAGAGTACTCTCTGAGTGTTCTCAATTCCTCTCGACATTGTCTATTTAATATTCTTCCCAGTCACCTGCTATGATTTCTCAATGTTTACTACCTTTGATTAACTTTTTCACAGATTTTTCTAATTTAAAATTTTTATTAAAAATATCTTTGGGTCCATACCCATTTTCCAAACAAGATGGAGTAAGAGGAGCTAGATTTAGCCTTCACATTATAACAAAATTTTTGAAAAAAGACAAATTATAGGAACTAACAGTGTTTAGACACTGGGCAGGAGGCAGGGCAAAAGCTCTAAGTCTGTAATTGCTCCAGGTTGCCAAATGTCTTAAAGATGCCAGATGTTTTGAGCTACAGTGGAGGAAGGAAAAAACCAGGAAGAGCATGGCAGTCTCCATGAGCTTAGGAGACAGAGTTGGGAGCCCCAGGTGACCAAGACAGATAGAGTTTCCTGGGAAGAGCACTTTAGAGAGAGGGCCCCGGAGATCAGTAGGTAGACACTTAAGTCTCTAGCTGAGGCTGATCAGTTCACTTGCGCTAAAATGACCAGAGACCAGGATTGAAACCAGGTTTCCCCTGGTGAAAGTAAAAAACTCACATAATACATGGGGGATTAAGTAGTATATTCAGAAGGAAAGGAAAAAATTAACTCCAAAGACCAACCTAACAAAAGTTAAAGCAAATTCTAAAAACTCAAATGGCTCAGTGATAAAGAACCTGCCTGCCACTGCAGGAGACAGGGAGACACAGGGTTGATCCCTGGGTTGGAAAGATCCCCTGGAGAAGGAAATAGCAACCTGCTTCAGTACTCCTGTCCGGAAATCCCATGGATAGAGAACCCTGACGGGCTACAGTCCATGGGGTTTCAAAAAAGTCGGACATGTTCATTTCAGTTCAGTTGCTCAGGCTGAACTGAAATGTGTCAGACTCTTTGCGACCCCATGAATCGCAGCACACCAGCCTTCCCTGTCCATCAGCAACTCCCAGAGTTTACTCAAACTCATCTCCATTGAGTTGGTGGTGTGTCTAACCATCTCATCCTCTATAGTCCCCTTCTCCTCCTGCCTTTAATCTTTCTCAAAATCAAAGTCTTTTCCAGTGAGTCAGCTCTTTGCATCAGGTGGCAAAATATATTGGAGTTTCAGCTTCAACATCAGTCCTTTCAATGAACACCCAGGACTGATTTCCCTTAGGATGGACTGGTTGGATCTCCTTGCAGTCCAAGGGACTCAGTGTCTTCTCCAACATCACAGTTCAAAAGCATCAATTCTTTGGCGCTCAGCCTTCTTCACAGTCCAACTCTCACATCCATACGTGACCACAGGAAAAACCATAGCCTTGACTAGGCGGACCTTAGTTGGCAAAGTAATGTCTCTGTGTTTTAAAATGTTGTCTAGGTTGGTCATAACTTTCCTTCGAAGGAGTAAGCGTCTTTTAATTTCATGGCTGCAGTCACCATCTGCAGTGATTTTGGAGCCCCCCAAAATAAAGTCAGCCACTGTTTCCACTGTTTCCCCATCTATTTGCCATGAAGTGATGGGACCAGACGCCATGACATGAGTGAAGAACTAAACAAAACTGTTTCCACAAAACTGAACTGGATTTCAGAGCAAAGCTCAAGAATAATTTTAATGTACTTCTTATTTTTAAAGAATTATAGATTCACACACAGTTGTAAAAAATAAGATAGAGCCTGTGTGCTCTTTATGCAGTTTCCCCCAATGGTGACACGAGGCAAAACTATGCACAAAATGGCAACCAGAGTGCTGACCCCGATGGGATCTACTGACCTTATTCAGGACCCCGGCTTTATCCTATTCAGGAGCCTGGCTTTATCCTAATCAGGACCCTCGGCTTTATCTTATTCAGGACCCCCGGCTTTACCTTATTCGGGACATTCAGCTTTACCTTATTCAGAACCCCCGGCTTTATCTTACTCAGGACCCCCAGCTTTATCTTATTCAGGACCCCCGGCTTTATCTTATTCAGAATCCCCGGCTTTATCTTATTCAGGATCCCCAGCTTTATCCTATTCAGGACCCCCGGCTTTATCTTATTCAGGACCCCCGGCTTTATCTTATTCAGAATCCCCGGCTTTATCTTATTCGGGGCCCCTGACTTTATCTTATTCAGGACCCCCAGCTTTATTTAATCAGGACCCCCAGCTTTATCTTATTCGGGGCCCCTGACCTTATCTTATTCAGGACCCCCGGCTTTATCTTATTCAGAATCCCCGGCTTTATCTTATTCAGGACCCCCAGCTTTGCCTGTGTTCATTTCTCTGTGTGCATGAATCGCGTTCTGTGTGATTTTATCGTAAGGGTAGGTCCGTGCACCCACAGCAGCTCACATGTGAAATAACTGCAATTCCACACGGACCTGCTTTGTGTCTTTTTTGTAAGCATGTCGGCCTCCCTTCTGCACTCCTTCCTGTCCCTGACTTCTGACAACCACCAACTGGTTCTCCATTTCTATAATTTTGCCATTTCAAAATGTTATAGAAATAGAATCGTATAGTATGTAACCATCAGAATTGGTTTTTCTATTCAGCATAATTTTCTGGAGATTCAACCAAGTTGTAGCAGATATCCGCAGCTTGTGTACATGCGTGTGTGTCTGTGTGTTTGTCTGTCTGTCTGTCTGTGTGTGTGTGTGCGCGCGTGTTTGGGTTTTTTCTTTAACTGACAAGCCATGCTGAGTGGTGTCACATCATTGCTTTTCCCCGAGCTCACAGTGCTGCTGCTCTGTGTATTTTCTGTGTGTATTTGCTAATTTTTATTAATTCAAGTTTTTCATTAGATAAATTTGACTTTCTTTTCTGAAATTCAAGTTTGTCCCTTACTTTGTGGGGTAACTTTTTTAAAGTTAGTCAACTACTACTCAGCCACAAGAAGAAACAAAATCGTGTAATTTGCAGGGATGTGGATAGACCTAGAGACTGTCAGAGAGAGTGAAGTAAACCAGGAAAAGGAAAAACATCATATAATATCGCTTAGATGTGAAAGCTAGAAATATGCTGCTGCTGCTGGCGGTGCTAAGTTGCTTCAGTCATGTCCGACTCTGTGCGACCCCATAGACAGCAGCCCACCAGGCTCCCCCGTCCCTGGGATTCTCCAGGCAAGGACACTGGAGTGGCTCGCCATTTCCTTCTCCAATGCTTGAAAGTGAAAAGTGAAAGTGAAGTCACTAGGTCATGTCCGACTCTTCGCAACCCCATGGACTGCAGCCCACCAGGCTCCTCCATCCATGGGATTTTCCAGGCAAGAGTACTGGAGTGGAGTGCCATCACCTTCTCCGGGAAATACGATGCAGATGATCTTATTTGCAAAGCGGAAATAGACCCAGATGTTCAGCATAGACATATGCACAACAGGAGGAAAGGGGAGAGGGGATGAATGGAAAGAATAGGGTTGATGTGTACACACTACCATGGACTACTATGCATAAAATAGACGCTGATAAGAACTGTGAAGCCCAGGGAACTCTACCCGCTGCTCTGTGGCAACCGAAATGGGAAGAAAATCAAAACGAGAGGGGATATATTCACATGGGTGAGGATAGCTGATTTACTCTGCTGTACAACAGAAACCATCACAACATTGTAAAGCAACTAAACTTCAAAAAATTCATTAAAAACACACTTATATGTCAAGCTATAAAAAAAAATACTGCCATTTGATAGACATGATTGTTTATGGTAAAGTTGACATATATGTATCCAATACATATTTTTTTTCTCCTGTTAAACAGTTCATTATTATTTTTTTTTAAGTAGTTATTTTGTGAAGTTAAGTGACCCAGAAAGGAAAGGTATCATGGGAAGGCTTATTTGAAGCTATTTAGAGCAGATATAGATGGTCTCACTTTCTTTTTCTCCAACTGAGTCATACGTTCAAACTTCTTCTTTGAAATGTTAGGGAATACTGATTTTTTTAAATACTAATTGAAGAATCAGATTCTTATTTTTTCACATATCTTCAAATCACATATGTTTAAAATTTGTTCTTGTGTTAATCGGTTTTGCAAGAGAAGGCATCATCTTACACAGTGTTTATAATCAAAAGCAAATCATTTGTAATCTAAAACAAATCATTTGGTTGTTTTTTGTTTGTTTGTGTTTTATGAAGTTTACAGAAACAATGCTTTTGGCCTTTTGCAATTCTCACTGTACTTTCTCATCACTGAGTAGTAGTCTGTGGCATGGCTATACCAATATTTTTCAGCACTCACCCACAGAAAGGCATCTGGGTTGTTTCCAGTTTTGAGCTACTGTGAATGAAGCTGCTATGAACCTCCTTATAGACTATTTTCATGAGAATGTAAATTTTTATTTCCCTGGAAGAAAATCCCAAGAGACAATTGCTGTTGAGTCATATGGTGATTGCATTTAATTTTCTCAGAAACTGTTTTCCAAAACCACTTCACACCCCTACCAGCAATGTTAGAGGGATGCAGATTGCCAGCTTTGGGGGCGGCTATCGCTTGTGTTTCAGCCATGCTTTAGGTGAGGTCTCACTGGGGTTTAACTGGCATCTCTCTTACGGCCAAGTATGTCGAGCCTCTTACGTGTGCTTGCTTTCTGTATGTAAAAGATTACTCAGTGAAGTCCATTTTTCTGATTGGATTCATTGATATTTTTTAACTGTTTAATTTGAAAGTTTCTTATATATTCTAGATAATAATATTCCATTAAATATGTAGTTAGCAAGTATTTTCTCCCACTTTACAGCTTGCCTTTTCATCTTAATATGGCAAAAGTTTTTAATTTTGATAAGGTCCTATTTTCAATTTTTTCTTTCATGGATTGTGCCTTTGATGTCAAGTCTAGAAACACCCTACCCCCAAATCCCAAAGATTTTCTCATATATTTAACTTTAATAATTTCATAGCTTTGTGTTTAACATTTAAGTGTATGATCTGTTCTAAGGTAATTCTATTTTAATGTGAGGTTTAGGTCAGTGTTCAGTTGTTTCAGCACCCTTTATTGAAAAAGCTATGCTCCTGAGTTGAATTCGTTTTAATCTTTGTAAAGATCCACTGGGCACGTTTCTGTGGGGCTTCTTCTGGCTGCCTGTACTTTGTTCTGGTGATCTATGTCTCTGCCCGTGTCTCTGTCCTGGTTACTGCGGCTGCCAGGAAACCTGAGTATCGGGCTGGCTCATTTCTCTGCTTTCTTACTCTTTTAAAATTGTTTTAGCCATCCACACCTTTGCCTTCCCACATAAACATTAGAATCAGTCTATCAATGTCTACAGAATAGCTTGCTGCATTTTGATTGGCATGTACAACAGAAACCATCACAACATTGTAAAGCAACTAAACTTCAAAAAATTCATTAAAAACACACTTATATGTCAAGCTATAAAAAAAAATACTGCCATTTGATAGACATGATTGTTTATGGTAAAGTTGACATATATGTATCCAATACATATTTTTTTTCTCCTGTTAAACAGTTCATTATTATTTTTTTTTAAGTAGTTATTTTGTGAAGTTAAGTGACCCAGAAAGGAAAGGTATCATGGGAAGGCTTATTTGAAGCTATTTAGAGCAGATATAGATGGTCTCACTTTCTTTTTCTCCAACTGAGTCATACGTTCAAACTTCTTCTTTGAAATGTTAGGGAATACTGATTTTTTTAAATACTAATTGAAGAATCAGATTCTTATTTTTTCACATATCTTCAAATCACATATGTTTAAAATTTGTTCTTGTGTTAATCGGTTTTGCAAGAGAAGGCATCATCTTACACAGTGTTTATAATCAAAAGCAAATCATTTGTAATCTAAAACAAATCATTTGGTTGTTTTTTGTTTGTTTGTGTTTTATGAAGTTTACAGAAACAATGCTTTTGGCCTTTTGCAATTCTCACTGTACTTTCTCATCACTGAGTAGTAGTCTGTGGCATGGCTATACCAATATTTTTCAGCACTCACCCACAGAAAGGCATCTGGGTTGTTTCCAGTTTTGAGCTACTGTGAATGAAGCTGCTATGAACCTCCTTATAGACTATTTTCATGAGAATGTAAATTTTTATTTCCCTGGAAGAAAATCCCAAGAGACAATTGCTGTTGAGTCATATGGTGATTGCATTTAATTTTCTCAGAAACTGTTTTCCAAAACCACTTCACACCCCTACCAGCAATGTTAGAGGGATGCAGATTGCCAGCTTTGGGGGCGGCTATCGCTTGTGTTTCAGCCATGCTTTAGGTGAGGTCTCACTGGGGTTTAACTGGCATCTCTCTTACGGCCAAGTATGTCGAGCCTCTTACGTGTGCTTGCTTTCTGTATGTAAAAGATTACTCAGTGAAGTCCATTTTTCTGATTGGATTCATTGATATTTTTTAACTGTTTAATTTGAAAGTTTCTTATATATTCTAGATAATAATATTCCATTAAATATGTAGTTAGCAAGTATTTTCTCCCACTTTACAGCTTGCCTTTTCATCTTAATATGCAAAAGTTTTTAATTTTGATAAGGTCCTATTTTCAATTTTTTCTTTCATGGATTGTGCCTTTGATGTCAAGTCTAGAAACACCCTACCCCCAAATCCCAAAGATTTTCTCATATATTTAACTTTAATAATTTCATAGCTTTGTGTTTAACATTTAAGTGTATGATCTGTTCTAAGGTAATTCTATTTTAATGTGAGGTTTAGGTCAGTGTTCAGTTGTTTCAGCACCCTTTATTGAAAAAGCTATGCTCCTGAGTTGAATTCGTTTTAATCTTTGTAAAGATCCACTGGGCACGTTTCTGTGGGGCTTCTTCTGGCTGCCTGTACTTTGTTCTGGTGATCTATGTCTCTGCCCGTGTCTCTGTCCTGGTTACTGCGGCTGCCAGGAAACCTGAGTATCGGGCTGGCTCATTTCTCTGCTTTCTTACTCTTTTAAAATTGTTTTAGCCATCCACACCTTTGCCTTCCCACATAAACATTAGAATCAGTCTATCAATGTCTACAGAATAGCTTGCTGCATTTTGATTGGCATTGTGTTGAATCTGGACCTTGGCTCAGAAGGTAAAGAATCCACTTGCAATGCGGGAGTCCTGGGTTCGATCCCCAGGTAGGGAAGATCCCCTGGGGAAGGGCATGGCAACTCACTCCAGTACTCTTGCCCGGAGAATCCCCATCCTCCTCCCAGAGGAGCCTGGTGGGCTGCAGTCCAGGGGGTCACAGACAGTCGGACACAACGGAGCAGCTAAGCACAGCAGTGTTGAATCTCAACCTGTAAATCAATCTGGGAAGGAGCAACGCATCAACAGCACTGAATTTCTCAGCCCATGAATGTGGGAGAGCTTTCCATTTCTCTGGATCTGTTTAAAACTTTTTTTTCGTGTCCTGTGTGCAGATAGATCCTGTTCAAATTTTTTTAAGATTTTTTTTTTTTAATTCAAATTCCTATTGTTTTTTGTTAGCAGAATGCTTTTATCATTAATGAATGTGGCATTTTGTTAAAATACATATTTTTTGCCAAAAGTTCTATTTTAAATACTGTAAATATTATAAATACGTTTTATATAACAAAGGTAAGACGCAACCTGCCCCTTTGCATGTCTGAAGCTGAAATAAATGTCTCCACTAATCAGTCCTAGTCATGCTGACTCTGTGCTTGATGCTGTCTACGCAGTTCAGATACATGGGAAGTGTAATTGTGCTGAATGTGGATACATCACATCCACAGAGGATGGATTTAGAAATCTGTCAAACGTGTATAGAGCCATTGCTCAGATAATCTCAAAAAATGCCGTATAAACTTCTGGTAATTTACAATCTATAAATGATAGATCATTTTACTGTAGGAGTCAAAGGAGAAAGGGGGCATTTTGCAGTCCTCAAAATCATCATGGGACAGGTCCTGTGGAATTTAATCCCATCTCCAACGCACAGTTTAAAGAGTTAGCAGACATTTGGTGCTGACAAGTATGTCTGTAAGACATTTGGTCAAATTTCAAGAACCTTTTGGCATAGACAAATGTCTTCGAGGACATTTGGACAGGACCAACTGGTCTTGCAAATATCAAGAACTTTTTGGCATGAACTGAATGTCTTATGAACATTTGGACAGGACCAACTGGTCCTGTAAATACCAAGAAGGCTATGGCGTGAACCAAACGTCTTACGGGCATTTTGGATGGGACAAAATGTTCTTGCAAATATCAGGGAACTCTGGGCATGGACCAGATGTCTTATGGACATTTTGGACAAGACCAAATGTCCTGCAAGGAATCTGAAGATGAGATGTCCTGTGCCTATGTGTACATACAGATGGAAGGGGTGTTCATGAGGAGAGAAGAAAGGTTTATTTCATCACTTTATGACACTATCTAAGTCACTTTAATAAAATCTGTCTTCATGTTTCAGAGCCATGGAGAAAAGACCCATTGTCTTTGTCAGTGTGTTTTCCAGGGTTATAGGCACTTCACCTACAACAGCAGGGTATGTTTTTAATGGGTTGGTAGAAAACACAGGGTCAGTGGTATATTTTTCATGCAACTTGGCCTTGCAGTTGGAGTTGAAAGCTGCTGCTGTCAAAGGAAATGTTTAGATGACTCAGCCAAGAAGGTGGTTTATTAGTTTTGGCAGCAGACAACAGGTGAATATTTCTTGGAGGAGAGAGATTTTATACAGTCTGAGAGAGATTGTTTATACAATCTGCCCAGCCATGGCCATGGTTATTTAGATTGATAAATTGGACAATATTTCATTTCTCATGAGCCTGATGACCTCTGCTGATGGGCTGATGTTGGGACTATTTGTTTAACATGATTGGACTAAAGTTCTCCCTTCACCAATATACTCTTCAGCTCCCCTGAGGAGCAACATCTAGGGTCTGGGGCATCTGTATGTTCTGTGCCAATTTGGCAGGAGCCTGCAGAAAATTCCTGCTGCACCTTTTTAATGAGCTGGGAAGTCTAAATGGCTGCAGCTACTCAGCTTATAAAGTGTATTTTATCACAAGAGCTTGCTGAAGGGATTATATCAGAGCATGGTGAACATCAAATCCCCAGGGACACTGGGTATACTCTGTATGCACCATAAGGAAGCCTTATCCACTCTGAGACCAAAGTTTGATTCCTGGGGTGGGAAGATCCCCCGGAGAAGAGACAGGCTACACGCTCCAGCATTCTTGGGAAGATCCCCTGGAGAAGGGAACAGCTGCTTGCCCTAGGATTCTGGCCTGGAGAATTCCATAGATTGTGTAGTCCATGGATTTGCAAAGAGTCAGACATGACTGAGCGCTTTTCACTCTCTTTCATCCACGCTGATGGGAGAGACAGGTGGAACTGTGTGACAAGTTTACAAGTATACAAAACACACATGCACAGACAAATCCTAAAACAATCCAATGGGTCTATCTGAGTAGCCATGCAGCACATTTAAAAGGTGCTTCCATTTAACATGGATCATGTGGATTCCGCTATCAACATACAGCATTGTGACTTTGAAAGTCTCCTGTTGTTAGGGAAACTTGTTTTCAGCATTGGAAGAGTTGGCCTCTAAGCTATAATTGAGGTCTAGTAACTAAGATAACTGTTTTCAATTTGAAGCAAACTTCTTTCATCATAAAAAAACGTAAAGTCATCACAAGAAAAAGACGTTCTCAGAGGAGAAGTAGTAAGTAGGAGAAGATAAGAGGTCTTCGTGTGTTGCAGGACAAAAATAAGGCTGAGGAACGGCTTCCCCCTTCTTCATGAACCTAAGCCCAGGGCACTTCACTGAAACGGTCTCAAGTTCAGTGTCTGCATCAGGGAAACGGGAGCCACTCGCCTGCCTCACCTTGACATGAGGGGCTAAAGAAGCTCACGAGGGAAGGCGCACTATATATAGAGAAAATATCCAACATGTGTTCAAAAGAGCGTTTGTTCAATTCAGCCCATAGAGACTCCACATCCCAGTTTCCATCTTTACTGGGACCATCGTGTATGAAAACAGTCATTCTAATCCTAGAAGAGTGATTCTAACAGCTCCGCTTATTGTCTGCCAGGTACTAAAGTGAAAGAGAGAGTCACTCAGTCATGCTTGACAGTTTGCGACCCCAGGGACTGCAGCCCCCAGGCTCCTCTGTCCATGGGAGCTCCAGGCAAGAACACTGGAGCGGGGTGCCATCCCCTTCTCCAGGGGACCTTCCTGCCCCAAGGATCAAACCCATGTCCTGCGCCTTCTGCTCTGCAGGCAGATTCTTTACCTTCTAGGCCACTGGGGGAGTGCGCCAGGTACCAAGCACGCTGCCAGATGCTCAAATGCTTTGTCTCATTTAATTCTCCCAACTCGGCAAGGACTGTGTCATCAACCTGAGGTCCTGACGAAATACCTGTGTAAGGTCCCACCGCTGACTAGGGTGGAAGCCTTAACGCCAGCACAGCTCATCACAAAGAAACAAGGCCGGTCATCATCTCTGAACCGAGAAACGTCACCCACGAGTGAGCAAAGTTCACAGACTCTTGAACTCAATTTTGGATCTCTTCTGATATTTTGTAGCACATCCCATTACGCACGCAAGCCCTCTCCAGACGCATACCTCTAGCAGTGACCTGCCTGAGGAGGGACGTGGACAGCTGGTGCGAGGCACGATAGCCTTGACTCACCTGACTCTCATTTTCCCTCCACAACGATCTAGGACATAAAAAGGGCACAATTTCTAATCCTAGTCTTAGAGATGGAAAAACTCAGGCTTAGAAAGTTTCCGTTTGATATCTCGTCTCTCCCTTCCTAAAGAGTCTTCCTGCTGCCAGTTTCTGTTCTATGTGAAACATTTTTATTCTGAGGGTTTGGAATAAGACTTAAGGTATCTAACGAACCCCTGCTGATTCTTCCACTGCACCGACTTCATTGTTATCATTTTCAATGACCCTTTCAAGGGAGAAAGTACATTTTTTTTAAGTGAACCGATTTAGTCATTTCCAGTATTCATTTTCAGATCAGCTTATCATTTCTGTTGTTCACTGTCGCCCTTCAGCTGTACGGGTTTTCCAGCAGGCACTAGTGGTAAAGAATCGCCTGCCAGTGCGGGAGACTCAGGAGACATGGGTTCAGTCCCTGGGTAGGGAAGGTCTCCTGGAGTAGGACACGGCAACCCACTCCCGTGTTCTTGCCTGGAAAATTCCATGGACAGAAGAGCCTGGTGGGCCACAGTCCATGGAGCTGAACAGTCAGGCGTGACTGGGCACGCACAAGGGAAGCGCACACATTCCTTTCTCCTGAACTTTGGAACAAGTTTCTCCTCTGAGGACAGTTTTCTAATTGGACAAGAAAGGAGGCTGTAACCACTTCTCTTTCTCAGATCCTGATCAGTCCCAGTCGCTCCCCACCTGTGAGGGTCTCTTGGCCTCGTTCCTGCTGAGTGGCTCCTTCTAGATCTGAATGCCTCCATGCCAGTCTGCCCAGTGAATGACACCATACGCTGCGTTTATGCATGACCTTACTGTGTGCCGTGCACGCGTGCACATATGAGACTGCTTACCATCAAGTAAGCAGTGGTTTCAGCCCTGACAATGTTTCACGCACACGTGTGTTTACATATACATGTATGCAGGTATTGCATCGGAGAAGGCAGTGGCAGCCCACTCCAGTGTTCTTGCCTGGAGAATCCCATGGGCGGAGGAGCCTGGTGGGCGCTGTCTGTGGAGCCGCACAGAGTCGGACACGACTGGAGTGACTTAGCAGGTATCGTATCATGACCATGGCAATCTTGCATGAATCCACGCAGGTCACGCTCACAGGCGAGGCTTGAAACACTGATCCAGGTCTTGGCTGAATGCCTGTGATGGTTCTCGAAGGCAAGAGCGTGGGAGGCCATCTTGCTCTCTCCTCCCTCTCTCCCTGCCTCCCTGACTAAGCCGTCGTGAGATTTTCTCATCTCCTCCCAAGTCCTGATGAAGCAGGAAGGCTTCGGGCTCCCCACTCAGGACACAGCAGCAGAATAAAAAGCCCCTGAGCAGGAGCTGGCTCCTCAGCAACGGGAGCCCAATCAGGCAAGCTGCAGCCATCCCTCCCCTCCCGTGTGAGTGTCGCCCTGGGAAGGAGCCTCGGGGAGCTGGCGCCTTTGGCTTCCCTTCCCTCTGATATTACTGTAGGCAATAAGCTGTCTTGATCTGGCAAGGACTGTGTCCCTTTACCAGCTGAATCTATCCGACCTTAACCTTCGCCTTTTGCTTGACAATTTGTGTGTTGTGTGTGCATGGATGTGAGTGCACGTGTGTGTGTGTTTTAAATTAAAAAGAGACACTGTCACAACCTCATCCTTCTCTATGCACAGTCCTTGTTCCCTAAGCTATTCCTTTCACCTGTTCTGGCTTTAGTTTATCTCTTCATATATTTAAAAACGTGAAACATTTCCATTCCTTCTCTCGCAGAGCTGGGCTAGTGTTCGCAATGGATGTGATGACTCAGCTTTCTTCACACACCCACTTGCGCTCATGTGAGCCTTTCTCAAACCTCACTGTTTATTTAGCAAATACTTTTGTAGTCCTTACCATTGCCAGCTACCCTCTAAGGGCTTTTTAAATACTTACTTATTCCATCTTCATAATGGCTTGAGGTAAACATCCTTGCTAACTATATTTTACAGATGAGAAAGGAAAGGTGCAAAGAGTCTAACTTATTTACTCAGGGTAATAAAGCAGTGACTGCCAGAGGTGGCTTTGAACTCAGCGAGCTGACAGCGGACTGTAGACTTGGAGACACTCGTCTCCATCACCTCTCTCCGCTGGCCTGTCAGGTTATTTGTTCATTTAAATAACACATGTGTATTCCTATTGCTTCCCCTGTTCCCCCTCATGAAAGATAAAAATGTTAGGCCCTTTTTCTCTCATTTCTACTTTCTACTTTCTGTCAGTTTTATGTTGTCAAGGTTTTAATAGTCTCTGTTTTGTTTTATGATGATAATTACATTTTCCATACTTTGTCCATGGTTGAATTCAAAACGTAAGAAATGATATTTGCATTGTTATTACTAAAAATATTGTTCATTTCATGGTAAAGTGGTCTGCTAGAATTATATCTCTGTATGGTCTCATGATACCATCCCTGGACAGCACATTCTCATAGCATGGAGATAAAATATATTTGGTTTTCTTATTCTGCATCAGTTGCTTGAAATACGGCACATTTGACTTTGTTTCACATTTGAGGCCACAGTTTCCAAGCTCTCTGTTTTTCTTGGATTTTCTAATTGTCTTTCTTGTTTTTCCTTTATAAGAAGAATAATATGCCTTCAACATAGCTTCAGTTTCATCCAAATCCTCAATTATAATGTCTGTGGCATGAAATACTCTATTTTTTTTCTCCAGAGAGAGCCTTTCTGGAGTTTTTAAATTTGCTGCTACAATCCCGAAGCCTGCTGCCTTGGTGAGCTGCGGAGCTGTCATCTCAGACTCTTATTTACCGCACCGCTGGGTCCCCAGGCTGCTCTGAAGATCCCGTTTCTGTGTTTGCTCCTTTGTTCCGGGCTTCGCGTTTTGCTGGCGTATAATCTCCCAGCAGCATCGGTCACCAGCTTCCCCCCAGCTCTCTCTGTATATGATTGTTGTCCGGATATTTTCTCAGTCTCACATGTTTGTCTCCTATTATCTGCCTTTTTGTCTTTTTTTACTACCTCCTGAGATTTACTCTTTCCTCTAAAAGCTTTTTATTTTGAGATCACTGTAGATTCATGTGTAGTTCTAAGAAATAATAGGGATTTTATGTATACTTTACCAGTTTCTCACTTATGATAATATCTTGCATAATTATCACACAATAGAACGATCAGGAAATTGACGTTAATAAAATCTATCAGCCATAAGAGCACATCACCAGCCTGATGTGTGCTCGGTCGTCTATGTGTGTGTCCATTAGTCCTGTGCAGCTTCGCTGTCGGTGCTGACTTGCAGGACCACTGCCGGAGCCAAGGCAAAGAGCAGTTCCATCACGAGACCCTCCATGTTGCCTGTCACAAGCGCCTGCGTGCGTGCCTGCCTGCCTGCGTGCCTGCGTGCGTGCGTGCGTGCGTGCCTGCATGCCTGCCTGCATGCATGCCTGCGTGCCTGCATGCATGCCTGTGTGCGTGCCTGCATGCATGCCTGTGTGCCTGCCTGCGTGCCTGCATGCATGCCTGCCTGCGTGCGTGCCTGCCTGCCTGCGTGTCTGCCTGCATGCGTGCGTGCCTGCGTCCCTGCGTCCCTATGTGAAAAGTAGCTCAGCCATATCTGACTCTTTGTGGCCCCATGGAGTGTAGTATACCAGGCTCCTCTGTTCACAGAATTTCCCAAGAGAGGATACTGGAGTGTGTTGCCATTTCCTACTCCAGGGAATCTTCCCGAGCCGAGGGTCAAAACTCCATCTCTTGTGTCTCCTGCATTGCTAGGCATATTATTTACCAACACCTTCTTTTCCCTCCCCACTTAGCACCTGACAAGCACTAACCTGTTTTCCATCACGACAATTTAAATATAGCATTTCAATAAATAATATAGTACTCTTAAAACGCTTTTTAAGTAGGACTATACTTTTCCACAGTTGATTGTGATCCACACAGTCAAGGACTTTGGCATAGTCAATAAAGCAGAAATAGATATTTTTCTGGAACTCTCTTGCTTTTTCCATGATCCAGCGGATGTTGGCAATTTGACCTCTGGTTCCTCTGCCTTCCCTAAAATCAGCTTGAACATCTGGAAGTTCACGGTTCACGTATTGCTGAAGCCTGGCTTGGAGAATTTGGAGCATTACTTTACTACTGTGTGAGATGAGTGCAATTGTGCAGTAGTTTGAGCATTCTTTGGCATTGCCTTTCTTTGGGATTGGAATGAAAATGGACCTTTTCCAGTCCTGTGGCCACTGCTGAGTTTTCCAAGTTTGCTGGCATATTGAGTGCAGCACTTTCACAGCATCATCTTTCAGGATTTGAAATAGCTCAACTGAAATTCCATCACCTCCACTAGGCTTTGTTCAAAGTGATGCTTTCTAAAGCCCACTCAACTTCACATTCTAGGATGTCTGTGAACTCCAGGAGTTGGTGATGGACAGGGAGGCCTGGTGTGCTGCAATTCATGGGATCACAAAGAATCGGACACAACTGAGCGGCTGAACTGAACTGAATACAGTATGTAGGCTATGATGCCCTCTTTTGTTCATTTAAAAAAATCCAGTTGTGTGGATCAATAGCTCTTTTTTACTGCTTCTTATTCCACGACATGGATGAATCACAGGTTAACTGACTATCCACTGAAGGACATTTGGTTATTTCCAATGTGGGCTGTTACTACAAAGTTTCTAACAATATTCAGGGACAGATATGTGTCTGTTTCCATTTCTTTGGGATAAATGCCTGAAAACAAATTGCTAGACCATGTGATAAGTGTGTTTTGCACTTTTGTTACAAACGTCTGGTTCTAGAGTGACTTTATCATTTTGTATCCTCGCCAGCGTTGTTTGAATGAGCTAGTTTTTCCACATCCTTGTCAGCAGTTGGTGTTGGTACTTTTTTATTTTACCCATTTTAAATATTTGGTATATAGTGATATCTCATTGTGATTTTGATATACACTTTCCTAATGTCCAATGATTTAAATATCACTTACTGCTCTTATTTGTCATTTGAATTTGCTTTGCAGTAAAATATTTATTTATGTCTTTTACCCATTTTCTAATCTGATTATTTCCATTTTTACTGCTGAGTTGTTGAGTTCTTTTAGTTCAGTTCAGTTGCTCAGTTGTGTCCAACTCTTTGTGACCCCATGAACTGCAGCACGCTAGGCTTACCTGTCCGTCACCAGCTCCCAGAGCTCACTCAGACTCATGCTCATCAAGTTAGGGCTTCTTATAAATTCTAAGCACAAGTCTTTACCCTGTATGTGCTCTAGATAGACGTCTCTGTTCGATATGCAGTATGCAAATACTTTCACCCAGTTTTCAGCTTGTCTTTTCATCCTCTTCAAAGAGTCACAGAGCAAAAGATTTTAGTTTTGATGACATCTAGTTTATCAATTTCTCCTTTTAGAGATCCTGCCTAGCCTTAGAATTCTTCACCTAGCCCAATGATCATTCACCCAGTGAAGAAAGGATCTTTGAATTGTTTCCAGTCTGAGGCTACTAATAAGGCATTATCAAAAAAGTTTCACAAATAAATGAGAGGCATTTTGTCCAAAAGTGTTTTGCCTATGTTTTCCTCAAGGAGTTTTATAGTTTCTGGTCTTATGTTTAGATCTTTAATCCATTTTGAGTTTATTTTTGTGTGTGGTGTTAGAAAGTGGTCTAGTTCCATTCTTTTGCAAGTGGTTGACCAGCTTTTCCAGCACCACCTGTTAAAGAGACTGTCTTTACTCCATTGTATGTTCTTGCCTCCTTTGTCGAAGATAAGGTATCCATATGTGTGTGGGTTTATCTCAGGGCTTTCTATCTTGTTCCATTGGTCTATATTTCTGTCTTTGTGCCAGTACCATACATTTTGCTTTTATTTCCAGTATACTGGGAGGTGGATCATAGAGGATCCTGCTGTGATATATGTCCGAAAGTGTTTTGCCTATGTTCTCCTCAAGGAGTTTTATAGTTTCTGGTCTTACGTTTAGATCTTTAATCCATTTTGAGTTTATTTTTGTGTGTGGTGTTAGAAAGTGGTCTAGTTCCATTCTTTTGCAAGTGGTTGACCAGCTTTTCCAGCACCACCTGTTAAAGAGACTGTCTTTACTCCATTGTATGTTCTTGCCTCCTTTGTCGAAGATAAGGTGTCCATATGTGTGTGGGTTTATCTCAGGGCTTTCTATCTTGTTCCATTGGTCTATATTTCTGTCTTTGTGCCAGTACCATACTGTCTTAATGACTGTGGCTTTGTAGTAGAGCCTGAAGTCAGGCAAGTTGATTCCTCCAGTACCATTCTTCTTTCTCAATATTGCCCTTGCTAGTCGCAGTTTTTTGTATTTCCATACAAATCTTGAGATTATTTGTTCTAGTTCTGTGAAAAATACTGTTGGTAGCTTGATGGGGATTGCATTGAATCTGTAAATTGCTTTGGATAGTATACTCATTTTCACTATATTGACTCTTCCGATCCATGAACATGGAATATTTCTCCATCTATTAGTGTCCTCTTTGATTTCTTCCATCAGTTGTAACACACCTTTTAAGATTTCCTTTATTCGTTCTTGGCTGTGGCGAGCCTTCGCTCGCTGTGCCTGGGCTTTCGCTAGCTACAGTGTGCACGCTTCGAGCTGAGGTGGCTCCTCTTGTTGCGGAGCACGTGCTCCAGGGTGCACAGGCGTCAGGACTTGCAACTCTTGGACTCTTGATTGCGGGCTCAGCAGTTGCAGCGCATAGGCTTACTTGCTCCACAGCATGTGGAATCTTCCCAAACCAGGCGTTGACACCATGTCCCCGGCACTGGCAGCTGGATTCTTAACCACTGGACCACCAGGGAAGTCCTATTTTAATATACTTTAAATATATCACTTTTAAGTTAAATGTTTATCTATTTACCACTTGAAATCATGTCATGAATAGGACATAACTTTGAGTGACACTTGTTTACATCTGATGAGCCTTCCTCTCAGTTATTTTCATTCATCAGAACATCATCATCAGGTGTCTACCTCACTGCCCACCTCTTTATGGGAACAGCCCTTCTAAAGATTTCCAACAACTATGTGACCAAATGTGGTGCTGTCTCACAGGCTTTATCCTGCCTGCACTCTGCTACACTGGACGCTGTTGACCACTCCCTTTTGGAATATTCTCCTCTCGGGGCTTCCAGTATCCACCCCCCCCTCCATCCCCGTCTCACCATCCATGCCTTCCCAAGTCTCTTGCAGTGCTCTGTCCTCTGAGATGTTGATTTCCCCAGAGTTCTGTTCCGGGCTCACCTCTTGCTCTGCTAGTCCTGTTGTGGTCTCACATGCTTGCACAGTTTAGCTACCAGCCCGTGCTGTGATGGCCGTGAGGTCACCTTCGGCAGCCCTTAGTCTTAGGAGATTCCTTTGCACGTCGTTGACTCCAGCATGTCTTCCTGATGTGTCAAGCACACCACAGCTTACCTGCCCGCGTGCACTCCTCTTCGCACCAGCCCTGCCTCTCTCTCTGTGGTCTTTGACAGATGGCCCCACTCAGTCACTCCAGCTAGAAGCTGGGAATCATCTCTACCCCCACACCTGTTTCATCCATGCATCTGACACATATGTCTTCATCCATTTGGGTTGCCACAAGCAAATACTACCGACTGGGTAGCTTACAAACAAGAGAAACTTATTGCTCACATTTCTGGAGGCTGGGAAGTCTGGGATAAAGTCTCCAGCGTGCTGACCTTCTTGTGAGGCCCCTCTTCCTGGTTCACAGCTGGCCCCTTCTTTTTGTGGCCTCACGTGGTGGATGGGACCAGGGATCCTTTTGGTGTGTCTTTTATAAAAGAAGGGGCCGGCTATGAGCCAGGAAGAGGGGCCTCACAAGCAGGTGACTGTGCTGGTGATTTTATTTCAGACTTCCCAGGCTCCACCCTCATGGCTTAAGCACCTCCCAAAGGTCCCAGCCCCCAATACCTTCACGTTGAGGGGTTGGAATTTCACCACATCAATTTTCCGTGACACAGACATTCAAACCATAGCAGCATGTTTATATAGGCCTTCTTTCTAACCAGGCTCTATGCTGGCCATTGGGATGCCCTGATGAATGAAAATCAGACCCCATCCCACCCTTCTCTCATAGAAGTCATAATGTTGTGGGAGGAGCCAGGTGTGAATTGAATAACCACACAAATGAATGTTTAGTTAGAATTGACCTCCGTACTCTGAAGGAAAGGGGCATGTTTTTACAAGAGCATATGGCAACCCACTCTAGTATTCTTGCCTGGAGAATCCTGGACAGAGGAGTCTAGTGGGCTACAGTCCACAGGGTCGCACAGAGTCAGACATGACTAAGCACACACTCGTTGTACATGTGAAACTTGTATGATACTGTAAATCACCTCTTCTTTAATAAAAGAAATAAAAGGTTACCTGACCCTTTTCGATCCGCCTTTCCAAAGCCCCTCTGTGCCAGGCTTCAGACATTGTTTCCAGCTCTTCACATAACATTAACCCATTGAATCTCCACCGCAGTCCTTCGGGTAGGTGTTACTGTTAACCTGTTTGATGAGGTAACTGGTATTCAGATAGTAAGTAGCCGACCCAGGATTTGAACTCAACTTGTGAGGCTTTTAGACACAAGACTACAACACTCTTAATTTATTTATTCCATCTCCCTCTTGGTAGACATTCAGATTGTTTCCAGCCTCTTGCTAATATAAATAACAATGTGCCAAGTGACCTTGAACCTATAATACCATTTTCCAGGTATGCAAGGGTATCTAAAGAATAAATCCCCCTAAGTGGAACTGCTGAGTTAGAGTATATGTGTTTGTAAATTTGATGGATAATTCCAAACCCCCAAAAGTTCTATCAATTTAAATGTTTCTTAGCAATGTGGAAGAGTGTCTGTTTCCACACAGCCTCACCAAAGGAGTATATTTCCAAGGTTTTTACTTTTTTCCCATCTGATGGGTAAAACTAATGGTATATTGATCCACTGTTAATTTGAATTTCTCTTACTTTGAGTTAGGCTGAGCCTCTTTATACATGTTTAAATTGGCATTCGATTTCCTCATCCTTGAATTATGTGTTCCTCTCATGTACTCATTCTTCTCTTGTTGATTTTTAAAAAAATACAAAATTGAATCCTGGGAGCTCTTTAGTCTTTTGTAATACACCTGCAGATATTTCCCCCACTTTTGTCATCTGTTTTATAACTTTACAGTGAAAGTATAGTTGCTCAGTCATTTCTGACTCTTTGTGACCCCATGGTCTATAGCCCGCCAGGCTCCTCTGTTCATGGGGTTCTCCAGACAAGAATATTACAGTGGGTTTCCATGTCCTCTTCTAGGGGATCTTCCCAACCCAGGGATTGAGCCCAGATCTCTTGCATTGCAGGCAGATTCTTTACCATCTGAGCCACCAGGGTAGCTTTGCTCATGATTTATTTTTGCCATGTTCAGTTCAGTTTCAGTTCAGTCGCTCAGTCGTGTCCGACTCTTTGCGACCCCATGAATCACAGCTCGCCAGGCCTCCCTGTCCATCACCAACTCCCGGAGTTCACTCAGATTCACGTCCATCGAGTCGGTGATGCCATCCAGCCATCTCATCCTCGGTCATCCCCTTCTTCTCCTGCCCCCAATCCCTCCCAGCATCAGAGTCTTTTCCAGTGAGTCAACTCTTCACATGAGGTGGCCAAAGTACTGGAGCTTCAGCTTCAGCATCATTCCTTCCAAAGAAATCCCAGGGTTGATCTCCTTCAGAATAGACTGGTTGGATCTCCTTGCAGTCCAAGGGACTCTCAAGAGTCTTCTCCAACACCACAGTTCAAAAGCATTGATTCTTCAGCGCTCAGCTTTCTTCACGGACCAACTCTCACATCCATACATGACCACAGGAAAAACCATAGCCTTGACTAGACGTACCTTTGTTGGCAAAGTAATGTCTCTGCTTTTCAATATGCTATCTAGGTTGGTCATAACTTTTTTTTCCGAGGAGTAAGCATCCTTTAATTTCATGGCTGCAGTCACCATCTGCAGAGATTTTGGAGCCCAGGCAAAGTAATGTCTCTGCTTTTGAATATGCTGTCTAGGTTGGTCATAACTTTTCTTCCAAGGAGTAAGCATCTTCTAATATCATGGCTGCAGTCACCATCTGCAGTGATTTGGGAGCCCCCCCACCAAAAAGTCTGACACTGTTTCCACTGTTTCCCCATCTATTTCCCATGAAGTGATGGGACCGGATGCCATGATCTTCGTTTTCTGAATGTTGAGCTTTAAGCTAACTTTTTTGCTCTCCTCTTTCACTTTCATCAAGAGGCTTTTTAGCTCCTCTTCACTTTCTTTCTGCCATAAGAGTGGTGTCTTCTGCATATCTGAGGTTATTGATATTTCTCCCGGCAATCTTGACTCCAGCTTGTGTTTCTTTATATTTCTGTGTAATATATCTATTATTTCATGGCTTCTGAATTTTGAGTCATGACTAGAAAGTCCTTCCTTACTCCAAGGTCATTAAAAAATATCCCTTATTTTCTTTTGCTATGTTAGTGGTTTGGTTTAAGTGTCTGTTTACATGCCCATCACCCCAAGGACAGGAATTATTCTCTTGTTCTTCATATTTCTGGACTGAATGAAAGACTGTATATCCACACACTGCACATTGCCCATATTCTGTTAGACATCTTACAAGCTAACATTTATTGTGCGTTTTCCATGGACTAAGCACTCGGTAAGAGTTTCATAGGGCAATGTCGAGCTGATTGAATCTGCACAAAGTTCACTAGACTTATGGGGTCCATGATACTGGATACGAGGAGTGGGGGTAGGGGGAGAATCACATCTTCATTTGCATTAACTCCCTCTGAAATGTAGTATTTCCTTCAGTTCTGAATCACAGCAACACACAGGCCTTGGGCTGCATTTGCACTCCCTGGCATGTTGTCATTCATGTAAATCGGATACTTTCTGCTCGTTTCAACCGCTCAGATATCTTGCAAAGTCATTTGCACTTCATCACCTCAACATTTTAAAAAGTTTTTAAAAGTATTTTAATAACTGTATTTTGATATTGTTTTCTTTCATGACCTTGTATCTTTATTTTTTATACTTAGCAGCTTTATTTTGAGCCAGAGCCCCAAAGTGCCCAAGGAATTTGTGGCATCACAGAGGTTAGCACCCCTGCACTAGAGCTTAAACTGGCATTTGAAACCACTGTAGGTAGTTGCTAGGTTTGGACAGAGTGGGTTCAGATCCTGGTTTTGGCCCTCGGGCTAGTGCCTTCAGCCGTCTGCATATTTTCTCATTTGTAGAATGGGGATTGGTAGGTGTGTTGTGAGGGCTCAGTGAGCTCACGTATGTAAAGGTCCTGATACATGGTAAGCAGTATATTCTATTTTCTGGTATTATTACTGCTGCTGTTATTATTTTTAACCACTTCACTGCCTCTTGTTAATTTCAAATCTTACCTTCCAAGTATACTGTGGGTTCTTGGGGTCAGGTTGTGCCTTGCTGACTTCTGAAGCTGCAAGCTCACCCATGCAGAGTGTCTGGCAGTGGCCTTACCTTTGCTGACACCCCTCCTTTTAGGTGTTTGTTTCTCCTTGGCATCCCATGCCTCACCTGTCTCCTGGTGATCCTCCTCCTCTGGCTGTTTCTCCTTGGGCTCCTTTGCCCTGCCTGTCTCGGTGATCCTGGCATTCTGCATCTGTAGCTCTGACTGCAGGCCCGAGGAGATATCTTTGGTCAGCCTCCTCAGTTCCATGCTCCTCCTTGCAAGCTGCTTTTCTCCCTCCTCCTCTACTTCTTATCTTAGTGCCAAAGCCCCAATTCCTGCCAGCTTCCTGGATCCCCTCCTCTGCCTCAGCCCCAGTACCGATCAGTTCAGAAGCTCTGAGGATCCCGGTTCTCAAAATGCTTGCACGCCGGACGTTCCTGGCAGTCCCCGCCACCTGCCCTAGCTCAGGGCCTCAGCCTCCACTGCTGGGGCTGGGGCTTTGTTTCTTGTCTCGTCTCGCTGCCCCCCTCCCCGATCACCCCTTCCTCCCACCCAGTCTGCCTACTGTCCAGTACAGATTCTGAAGTCTCCTGAGGGGTTTTTTGGGTGAGGGAAGAGCGGGGAATTTGAGAAATTGGCCCTGGGTTGAGCCCTGTGGAGGAGGGTGGGTAGGTGAGTTTCTGAAGACTTTAAGCCTTTCCCTGCTGAAGAGGAAGTATTGGGGGCTCAAGAGTGCTTTGTGGTAGCAGTGGATTAAGTCAAGTATTTCCTGCCTTAATTTTATCAGCTTGCAGGAGACACTGCTCCTCACATCTGACCAGACCAAGGCCCCCCACACTGGTAGTTTTCCCTAGACCTCTTGGTACGCTGTCTCTTATACACATAGATGTGTATAAGAGACAGTCTCTACTTTGGCCTGGCAAAGTCTGTGTCCTCCCCTACAAATCAGCTCAAAGGAGCAGCTCCTCTCTGGATCTATGTCTGACTTTCCTAGGCGAGCTAAGGCACATTTTCCTGAAAGTTCCATATACTTTTAATAATTCTGTATCTAATTTTTTAATCTGTGTTTAGCCACTAGGTGGCAGTCTTGTCTTTTTATAATTTCAGGAGATGAAGATAATTAAGATCATGCTTTATTTGAATTTAAATTAATTATCGCTAAATTTTTAGTATTTATTATAAATAAGATGCTGTAGGAGCCAGGGAGAGGATGAAATCTTCTGAGGCCCCAAGATATTGGTGTGGTTAGCCATGGTGGGACTGGGGGATTGAGTGCCCCTCATGGAGAGGGAACTCAGAAGGAAGGAGCATATTTTAAGGAAGAAGATGAGTTTACTTGAGTTTAAGGTACTTCTAGGCTCATCAGACTAAGATGTCTAGGACGTAGTTGGGTGGAATATTCTGGAGTTCTTCAGGGGGGTCTGGGCTGGAGGCGGACTTCAATGTCTTCGATATCAAAGTGGTAGATGTAAACACGGAAGCAGATGAGATGATTCAGGCTGACTGTGTAGGTGGAAGAACCAGCACTTAGAAAAAGGCCTTGGGGGCATCAGCCTGCAAATAGACAGGAAGAAGAATGTAAGGAGATGGAAGGAATCGTCAGAGCAACCGGAGCAGTGGCTGGTTTTCCTGGTAGCTAAGGCAGGAGAAATTGTCATGAAAGGACTGGTAACCCCAGAGTGCCTCATTGTTGCAGAGGATTCCGGGGAAGTAAGGCCAGTGGAGAAGGGATGGGAAGGAGGTGGTTAAGGGTGTTGGGAAGGAGGGCTGAAGGGCCTCGCAAAGCCAAGGGAAGCGCCCCTCTGCCCTGCTTTCCCCTCTCCCCCTTCCTCTCTGCCTAAGGCTGGGCACCTGTAGGTTCCAAGATGAAGGCTGGTTGTGAGAGGGTGCATGGAAGGCACTGAGAGAAAGGGAAATGGATGACTTACAAGGCGACGACAGCTGCTGAGGATGAAAGGGCTTGATGGCAGACTAAGGAGGATAATGACAAGAGGAGTAAGTGCTGCGGGAAATGGGAGGCGGAGATAAGTCTAGATGGTTCCTAGTGCTGTGATATGCTGTGATAAAAGAGATATTCACTCTGTTCATCATTGCAGCCACCAGCTCCAGGTGGCTCCTGAGCAGATGAAATATGGATAGTGCGGCTGAAGAGCTAGGACTGGGGAATTTCTACATTTAATGAACTTAAATTGCAGTGGAAACAGCTATTGCTACGTTGAACAGTATAGCTCTTCTTCAACCTTCTGGTTGGTGGCCAGCACTGAGGGGGTTCCCCCTGAAACATTTCCTTGTGTTCTTGCAGTCCTAGTCTGTCCGGTCACCCAATTTTCTCCAGGAGGACTCCGCATCTGGGTTGAAAGAAGGGTCATCCAAGGAACAATGAAAATGGGCTGTTTTAATGTCAGCTGAGAAGCACCTAGCGCCTGAGTGTCAGCAGGGCTGGGCGAGAGGACTTGCAGCTTTGGTGTCGACACCTCTTACAGAGCTTCCTGCTCTGGATCCTAAGGGCCAGGTCTCCTTGGGGTGGAGAGGTGGGGGGGCATTCTGTGCACAGGTGGCAGGCTCAGAGGGAGTTGACACTGGTGGGACCACCATGTTGGGTTTCCTGGGGTTGCCAGCGGGATATCTTGGATGACAGCCAGCTTCAGGACCTGTGGGGCTGGTGGCACAACTCCCCGCTCTGGGAACTCCCTCTTCTCCATCCTTGTGGGGGTTCTTTGGGTTGGTTCGTTGTGGCAGTTTTCATCTAAGCATGGTTTCTTAACCTGGGATCCACAAGAGGAATTAAGCAATCCATTAACTTGGATGAGAAAAATAAACATATCTTTGTTTTCACTAACCTCCAGCAGAAACGCAGCACATGAATGTAGGAATGAGTCCTACCTGTGGCTTTGTTGTCAATAGCAATCGCAGATGGCTTCCTATCATGTTACAGTTGTGGCAGACAGCTCAGAATGCTGTTTATGCTCATCACTACTTGAAATTATAGTAGCTGCTAGCTCTTATTATTAAACACATTAGTAAAGAAGCATAAGTACTATATTATAAATCTGTTTAAATATTTTGATCATCATCTCTTAATGTCATTGGCTTCTTTGGTAACCCTCTGCGTTTTATTTTATGCGTGTAAAACACTGTTCTGAGAAGGGATTCGTCAGTGTCCTCCTGTACCCAGCCAGGCACAGGAAAGCTAGCAAGCCCTGCTGTCAGGCTCTTTGGAAACCCCTGTGTGTTTCACTAGAGGGCGCTCTTGTTTCAGACTTGGAACAGTGGACACTTGGGCTTACAGCGAAGTGACAAGGTTATTTTGAAGTCCAAGGGAGTCCTATGTCCTTTGGGGGCATCTCAGGCTTCCCAAGGGCTTCCCAGGTGGCGCTAGTGCTAAAGAACCCACCTGTCAATGCAGCAGATATGATGTGGATTTGATCCATAGGTTGGGAAGATTCCTTGGAGGAGGAAGGCCTGGCAACCCACTCTAGTATTCTTGCCTCGAGAATCCCACAGAGGAGCCTGGCAGATTACAGTCCATGGGGCTCAAATAGTTGGATGTGACTGAGCACACACACGCAGGAAACTGGGATGTGAGAACTCCATGTTGTTTGATCTGAGCTTTACCCTTATCTTTTGCAAGGTGAGGGTTGTAATACAGCCCCGTGCTAGCTTCTAGGACAGTTAAAGCAAGAGTGCTTTGGCCTGTGATGTCCCCAGGTTTTCATACCACCCTCAGTTCCTGGTGGTGCCCTTTGTTTCTTCCTTACCCTAGGTTAGCTCACTACCCTGGTGTCTGTCTAGCTTTAGGATCTGGGAAATTTCTCTTTCATTGGCTTCTCAGTTCCACTTGGCTGATGGGGTGAGGGGCAGGGGAAAGGCTAAGGGATTCAGGTGGATTCTGAAGTCTCCTGAGGGGTTTTTTGGGTGAGGGAAGAGCGGGGAATTTGAGAAATTGGCCCTGGGTTGAGCCCTGTGGAGGAGGGTGGGTAGGTGAGTTTCTGAAGACTTTAAGCCTTTCCCTGCTGAAGAGGAAGTATTGGGGGCTCAAGAGTGCTTTGTGGTAGCAGTGGATTAAGTCAAGTATTTCCTGCCTTAATTTTATCAGCTTGCAGGAGACACTGCTCCTCACATCTGACCAGACCAAGGCCCCCCACACTGGTAGTTTTCCCTAGACCTCTTGGTACGTCTTCCAGCTCCAGAATTCCTCCTAAGGCAGCATGGTTGGAAGACTTAGCATCAGAATCACCTGATGTGCTTCTTGTTGTTCAGGTGCTCAGTCGTGTCCTATTCTTTGCGACCCCATGGACTGCAGCCTGCCAGTCTCCTTTGTCCATGGGATTTCCCAGGCAAAAATACTGGAGTGTTCTGTGTTGCCATGCCTTCCTCCAGGGGATCTTCCCGACCCAGAAATCGAACACATGTCTCCTGCAGCTCCAGACTTGCAGGTGGATTCTTTACTGCTGAGACAGTGGGGGAAGCCCATGTCTCTTGCATTGTGGTCCTGGGACTAGCAGCCTAATTAGAGAATGTATTAGAAATGCAAATGCAGATTCTGGATTCTAGGCCCCATCTCAGACCTACTGAATCAGAAAGTCCTGGGTGGGACCCACATAGATACCTTCTAACAGGCCCTCCAGGGGATTCTGATACAGATGGAAGGTGTAGCCTCATTGAGTCAAATGATCCAAGAGCTGGCTTCCCCTTACTGAAAGCTTACAGTACTAACTGTAATCTGTGTGAGGCATAGTAGGGCTTGTGTTTAAATAGTACTTTTCCTCTTAAGTATCTCTGTGCTCCTTTAGCTTTCCTATCCCTACATTCTCCTGTAAGGTCAGAGAGCCTGAGATTAGATTTCCCCCAGCAGGGCTCTGAGGCTTAGAGGGGTTTTGATCCACACAGCGGGTCTCACAGCAGCTGGGGAATAACAGAAGCTGGGACCTGGGTGTGGACTCCAGTGCTTGTCTGCTAGGTCAGGTCCCCCTGTTGAAGTCTTTGCCAGCTCGGGGTCCTCACCCTGCTTTTTGCAGAGGGCTAGTTTTCTGATGCTCATGGTTAAAGGTGGGTCTTGATGTGCCTTCACCGTAGGCTAAGGCCCACTGGGCACTTGAGGGTGAGGCCTAGCCAGAGTGGGCTCTCCAACCCCTCAGGATAAAAAGATCAGCCAAGTTGACCTTCCACATGGACCCCCAACTTGGGACAGTCTCCACTTCCCCCTATATTAAGCAGTCTAGAGGGTACAGTTCATTTGATCTGGTGCCCAGATGGCAGGAGTCCTGACTTGGGCCTGTACTCAATGGCCGAGGATGGGAAATCATACATCCATGGTCATCTGTCTTCTGGGTAACTATGGCAGAAGCTAAAAGTGAAGGTTCTGGGACTTCCCTGGGAGTCCAGTGGTTAAGACTCCATGCTTCCAACGCAGAGACAATGGCTTTGATCCCTGATTGGGGAACTAAGATCCCATATGGGTGTGGCCAAAAAAAAAAAGAAAAAACACAAAGAAATGAAGGTTTCTCATTTAGAGGTCAGAAAAGGTGGCGTGGCATTGTTGTCAGGAACTAGACTTGTCATTTTATCCCCTATCGCCAAATCTACACCTTCTCCGATGTTCCCCATCCCACTGAGTGTGGTACCACCACCCACACCAGAAATCTAATTGTTGGCCTTTTACCACCCCCATCACATCCAATCCAATCAATTGGATCTGATCATTTCTCAAATTCATTGCTACTACTCTTAGTTTGGGCTTCCCAAGTGGCACTAGTAAAGGGCCCACCTGCCAATACAGGAGAGGCGATTTCATCCCTGGGTCAGGAAGATCCTCTGGAGAAGGAAATGGCAACCCACTCCAGTATTCTTGCCTAGGAAATCCATGGACAGAGGAGCCTGGCGGGCTATAGTCCATAGTATTGCAAAGAGCTGGACACAACTGAAGCAACTTAGTACACAACACACCTCCTGTTTTATTTAGTTCAGATCTGATCATCCTTGACTTGGTCTATTACAGCAGCTTCAATACTGGTCTCCCTGCCTCGTATCTCACCCTATTTCAATCAGCTGCCAGATGAGGAACCCTGTCCATTACCATGTAAAGTATAGTCTGAGGACCAGCAGCACCTGGGAGCCAGTTAGAAATGCAGAGTCTCCAGCCCCAACCCCAGACTGCCTCAGAGCCCACCTTTTAACTGGATCTCAAGGTGATTTGTAAAGTTCAGTATATCTAATGTTGCAAAGTGGAAGCTGCTCGGTCATGTCCAACTCTTTGAGACCCCATGGACTGTATCCTGCCAGGCTCTTCTGTCCATGGGATATTCCAGGCAAGAATACTGGAGTGGGTTGCCATTCCCTTCTCCAGTGTTGCAAAAAGACTTCTTAAAGAACTGGCCCTCGTCTCCTGTTTATGCCTCTGTCTCCACTTGATAGTCCATTGAGACTCAACGATATAAAGTTCTTGAATATACTGAGCCACTTGCCTCATTCTTTCAGCAAATAGGAGTTGAACCTCCTACTTGCTCTTAGGCACTTGTGGGGAAAAAGCAGCGAGTAAAAGGAATACATATTCTTGCTTTCACAGAGCTTACATTCTTTTGTGGGAGGAGACAGTAAAATAAATAAATAGCAATAATTCAAATATATAGCAAGTCAGATGATGTTAAGTGTATAGAGGCAGAGTTCAAGCAGGTAAGGGGCATAGTGCTGCTGAGTGGGTGGGGAAAGTGAAGGATGGCCATGCTGAGAATATGACATCTGAGCAAAGGCTTGCAGGTTTCTGGATATCTGGAAGAGTATACAAAGCAGAGAAAATAATAATGAGTGTAAAGACCCAGAAACAGGAGTCTTTCTAGAGTATTCTAGCAATAGCAAGTTGGTCAGTATGTCTAGAGCCATGTGAAGGAAGGGGAAAGTAATAGGAGAGGAAGTCAGAGAGGTGATACAGGTGAGGGACAAATCATATCTAGGGTCTCATCGACCGTTAGGAACTTGCTATTTTCTTAGGGAAATGGGAGGCCATTGGAGGGTTTTGAGCAGAGGACTGACATGATCTGAGTTCGTCTTTCAAGGGATCACCTAGTTGCTGTGCTGAAATTTGACTATCCTGTAAGGGCACAGGGTAGAAGTAGGGAGATCTGTAAGTAATGTTTGTAATAAGAGGAAGGAGATACCAGTGGCTTGAGCACTAACAGTAGAGGCAGAGAAAACTCATTGGATTCCAGATACATACAGAAGGTAGAGCCAACAGGATTTGCTGATGGATCAGATGTGGGATGTGAGAGAGAGGACTCCCAGGTAACTCTAAGGTTTTTGACCTGAGTAACTTAAATGGATTGCCATTTATGAAAATAAGGAAGGATAGGAGAAGGGGTTTTGTGCTTGTTTATTGCTTTTTTGGAGAGGTGGGAGTGCTCTTCTGTGACCTAGTGTTGTATAGTATGCCCCAAACTTAGTAGCTTAAAACAATGACTTGTTATTTGTCACAGTTGTGTAGGTTAACTGAGTAATTCTTTGTCATGGACTTAATATGTGTGTCCAACCCTGAAATTCATATGTTGAAGTCCTAACCCAATGTGATGGTATTTTGGAGGTGGGAGTCTTTGGAACATAATCAGGGTTGGACAAGGTCATAGGGGTGGGGCTTTCACAATTGTGATTAGTGCCGTGATGAAGAAGCCACAGAGTTCCCTAGCTCCTTCTACCATGTGGGAACGCAGCCAGAAGTTGTCTGTCTGTGGACAGAGAAGTGGGTTCTCACCAAACAAGTCCACCAGGGCCTTGATCCTGGCCCTGTCCACCTTCAGAACTCTGAGAAATAAATGTCTAATGTTTAAGCCACCCAGTTTATGGTATTTTGCTATAGCTGCCTGAGCTAAAACATTTTTTTTTCTACTTACTGGTCCTGCCTGGACTCAACTGGTACAGTTGGAGTGGCTGGGCCTCTCTTCATGAGGCATTTCATGACATGGGGGTCTCAGGCAGCGTTCCAAGAGGGCAAGCCTCAGTGCATGAGAACTTATCAAGCTCCTGATCCCATCTTTTTGAAGTCCCATTGATCAAAGCAAGTTGCCTGGCTTAGCCAGATGGGCCATATGGCCAAATCAGTGTGGGAAAGGAATTCATGAGGGTGTGAAGACTGGAAACCAGTGCTGTAACGATCTACCATAGAAGCCAAAATCAAAAGCTGGGTTTAAGAGAAAGACGCCCACTTAGATATCCAAGTGCAGATAGTGAGCAGACTGTGAGCTGTGTGAGCCTGGAGTTCAAGGCAGCGGTCCAGACTGAGATGAAAACGTTGGAGTCAGCAGGTATTAAAGCCATGCGGTTGGTTGACATAACCTAGGGAATGAAAGTCTGTAGAGAAGAAAAAAGCTCTTGAGTTCTGCAGCCTGATTCTCTCCATCATCTAGAGGTCAAGGGGCTGAGCAGGAAGCAGTGACAGAGATCGAGAGGAAGCGGGCTGTAAGGCAGGAGGAGGGGAAGCTAAGACAGCAGCATCCCAGAAGCCGAGTAGGTAACTATGGCAGAAGCTAAAAGTGAAGGTTCTGGGACTTCCCTGGGAGTCCAGTGGTTAAGACTCCATGCTTCCAACGCAGAGACAATGGCTTTGATCCCTGATTGGGGAACTAAGATCCCATATGGGTGTGGCCAAAAAAAAAAAGAAAAAACACAAAGAAATGAAGGTTTCTCATTTAGAGGTCAGAAAAGGTGGCGTGGCATTGTTGTCAGGAACTAGACTTGTCATTTTATCCCCTATCGCCAAATCTACACCTTCTCCGATGTTCCCCATCCCACTGAGTGTGGTACCACCACCCACACCAGAAATCTAATTGTTGGCCTTTTACCACCCCCATCACATCCAATCCAATCAATTGGATCTGATCATTTCTCAAATTCATTGCTACTACTCTTAGTTTGGGCTTCCCAAGTGGCACTAGTAAAGGGCCCACCTGCCAATACAGGAGAGGCGATTTCATCCCTGGGTCAGGAAGATCCTCTGGAGAAGGAAATGGCAACCCACTCCAGTATTCTTGCCTAGGAAATCCATGGACAGAGGAGCCTGGCGGGCTATAGTCCATAGTATTGCAAAGAGCTGGACACAACTGAAGCAACTTAGTACACAACACACCTCCTGTTTTATTTAGTTCAGATCTGATCATCCTTGACTTGGTCTATTACAGCAGCTTCAATACTGGTCTCCCTGCCTCGTATCTCACCCTATTTCAATCAGCTGCCAGATGAGGAACCCTGTCCATTACCATGTAAAGTATAGTCTGAGGACCAGCAGCACCTGGGAGCCAGTTAGAAATGCAGAGTCTCCAGCCCCAACCCCAGACTGCCTCAGAGCCCACCTTTTAACTGGATCTCAAGGTGATTTGTAAAGTTCAGTATATCTAATGTTGCAAAGTGGAAGCTGCTCGGTCATGTCCAACTCTTTGAGACCCCATGGACTGTATCCTGCCAGGCTCTTCTGTCCATGGGATATTCCAGGCAAGAATACTGGAGTGGGTTGCCATTCCCTTCTCCAGTGTTGCAAAAAGACTTCTTAAAGAACTGGCCCTCGTCTCCTGTTTATGCCTCTGTCTCCACTTGATAGTCCATTGAGACTCAACGATATAAAGTTCTTGAATATACTGAGCCACTTGCCTCATTCTTTCAGCAAATAGGAGTTGAACCTCCTACTTGCTCTTAGGCACTTGTGGGGAAAAAGCAGCGAGTAAAAGGAATACATATTCTTGCTTTCACAGAGCTTACATTCTTTTGTGGGAGGAGACAGTAAAATAAATAAATAGCAATAATTCAAATATATAGCAAGTCAGATGATGTTAAGTGTATAGAGGCAGAGTTCAAGCAGGTAAGGGGCATAGTGCTGCTGAGTGGGTGGGGAAAGTGAAGGATGGCCATGCTGAGAATATGACATCTGAGCAAAGGCTTGCAGGTTTCTGGATATCTGGAAGAGTATACAAAGCAGAGAAAATAATAATGAGTGTAAAGACCCAGAAACAGGAGTCTTTCTAGAGTATTTAGCAATAGCAAGTTGGTCAGTATGTCTAGAGCCATGTGAAGGAAGGGGAAAGTAATAGGAGAGGAAGTCAGAGAGGTGATACAGGTGAGGGACAAATCATATCTAGGGTCTCATCGACCGTTAGGAACTTGCTATTTTCTTAGGGAAATGGGAGGCCATTGGAGGGTTTTGAGCAGAGGACTGACATGATCTGAGTTCGTCTTTCAAGGGATCACCTAGTTGCTGTGCTGAAATTTGACTATCCTGTAAGGGCACAGGGTAGAAGTAGGGAGATCTGTAAGTAATGTTTGTAATAAGAGGAAGGAGATACCAGTGGCTTGAGCACTAACAGTAGAGGCAGAGAAAACTCATTGGATTCCAGATACATACAGAAGGTAGAGCCAACAGGATTTGCTGATGGATCAGATGTGGGATGTGAGAGAGAGGACTCCCAGGTAACTCTAAGGTTTTTGACCTGAGTAACTTAAATGGATTGCCATTTATGAAAATAAGGAAGGATAGGAGAAGGGGTTTTGTGCTTGTTTATTGCTTTTTTGGAGAGGTGGGAGTGCTCTTCTGTGACCTAGTGTTGTATAGTATGCCCCAAACTTAGTAGCTTAAAACAATGACTTGTTATTTGTCACAGTTGTGTAGGTTAACTGAGTAATTCTTTGTCATGGACTTAATATGTGTGTCCAACCCTGAAATTCATATGTTGAAGTCCTAACCCAATGTGATGGTATTTTGGAGGTGGGAGTCTTTGGAACATAATCAGGGTTGGACAAGGTCATAGGGGTGGGGCTTTCACAATTGTGATTAGTGCCGTGATGAAGAAGCCACAGAGTTCCCTAGCTCCTTCTACCATGTGGGAACGCAGCCAGAAGTTGTCTGTCTGTGGACAGAGAAGTGGGTTCTCACCAAACAAGTCCACCAGGGCCTTGATCCTGGCCCTGTCCACCTTCAGAACTCTGAGAAATAAATGTCTAATGTTTAAGCCACCCAGTTTATGGTATTTTGCTATAGCTGCCTGAGCTAAAACATTTTTTTTCTACTTACTGGTCCTGCCTGGACTCAACTGGTACAGTTGGAGTGGCTGGGCCTCTCTTCATGAGGCATTTCATGACATGGGGGTCTCAGGCAGCGTTCCAAGAGGGCAAGCCTCAGTGCATGAGAACTTATCAAGCTCCTGATCCCATCTTTTTGAAGTCCCATTGATCAAAGCAAGTTGCCTGGCTTAGCCAGATGGGCCATATGGCCAAATCAGTGTGGGAAAGGAATTCATGAGGGTGTGAAGACTGGAAACCAGTGCTGTAACGATCTACCATAGAAGCCAAAATCAAAAGCTGGGTTTAAGAGAAAGACGCCCACTTAGATATCCAAGTGCAGATAGTGAGCAGACTGTGAGCTGTGTGAGCCTGGAGTTCAAGGCAGCGGTCCAGACTGAGATGAAAACGTTGGAGTCAGCAGGTATTAAAGCCATGCGGTTGGTTGACATAACCTAGGGAATGAAAGTCTGTAGAGAAGAAAAAAGCTCTTGAGTTCTGCAGCCTGATTCTCTCCATCATCTAGAGGTCAAGGGGCTGAGCAGGAAGCAGTGACAGAGATCGAGAGGAAGCGGGCTGTAAGGCAGGAGGAGGGGAAGCTAAGACAGCAGCATCCCAGAAGCCGAGTGAAGAATGTTGCAAGACACAGAGGGTGCCTAAGATGAGGCCCGAGAACTGGCCACTGGATTTAGCAATGGAAAGGTGATTTGTGACCTGGACAGGAGCTGTTTTGCTGCAGTGGAGGTGGGGTGGGTGAGAATGGGGAGGTAGTTGCGGAAGTCTGATTACCTCGAGTTGAGAGAGACCTGAAAGAGAGGGATTGTAGCCATGGCAGTGTAGACAAGTGCTGTCCAGTAAAAGCTTGGTAGCAACACAAGTGATAGCAAATGTCCTTGTAGTCGCACTAAAGAAAGGTAAAAGAAATGGGTGAAATTAATTTTAATAATGTAACTGATTTTAACCCACTATATCTAAAATATTATCCTTCCCAAATAATCTGTAAAATCATTACTAGGATATTTTACATCCTTTGAAATCTGGTAGTGTTTTTTACACTAGTAGCATATCTCAGTTCAGACTAGCCAAATCTCAAATGTTAACTAGCCATGAATGGCCGTGGCTACCATGTCAGACGGGGCAGGTATGGAGAATTCTCTCAAGGAGTTTTGCTGTAAAGATGAGCAGAAGAATGCAATGTGCAGGGGCGAGGTGAGGTCAAGTGTGGGGGGGTTTGTTTTAGAATGGGAGCTGTTAGTTACAGTGTGTTTAGTTTATACGCTAATAGGAATAATCCAGTAGAGAGAAGAAACTCCGTAGAGAGGAGGAACTCGATGAAATAGGAAAGAGTTTTGGGGGAAATATTGAGGAGGCAAGAGCGGATGGCATTGGGATACAAAAGGGAAGGCCTGCCTTGGGCAGGATCCTGGGCAGTTCATCCACAGGGATGGGGTGAAGGCACAGCAGGCTGGGTACTGACGTGGCTACATGCTTAGATGCGATCATGAGTGCTTATGGGAATTTTTGTCTGATTCCTTTTTTCTCAGTGAAGTAGGAATCAGGGTCCTCATCTGAGAGTGGGATACAAGTATTGAAGCGAGGAGACAATATTAAATTGTGACCTGAGAGAGTGAATGGGCTGGGGGAGTGTACTCTGATTGCCTGGCAACATAAAAGATGCACTTTAGGTGTGTGATCATGAAACTGAAATGAGAACAGCCAGCACTGTTGTTTTTCTCCAGCCACTCTGAACTGTATAGGTGCAAGCAGGGAAGGAGAGCAGGCTGGGACTGACTTAAGCAGGGCTGAGGTTTTTTCAAGATGAGTACAGGCATAATGAGCGTGATAGGCCATGGAAAATGCAGGAGAGAAGGCACTGTGAGGGACAGCCAAAAAGATGGCAGGACCCATGGGCCACAGACTCCAGTGGGGCCAAAGGGGGTCAGCTGGAAAGATATAAGTGGTGGGTGGAGAGGGAATACATGACTTAATGAGGGGCTACAGATATTCATAATTATCAGATCTCAGGCATGACCTTGAGAATGACTGACTGAGGTGAGATGGGGACAAAATCATTGAGGAGGGGAGCTGAGAGGTGAGGGTTCCTATTAGATACACACTGAAATGATCAAGAGCTATGGCAGTAGCGTTTTTAGAGAGAGGGGTGCTAAGCCAGGTTCTAATATCCTTGAGGAATATTGAGAGCCATGGCCTGTACGTAAAGGGAAGGGTAGTTGGTGGGTGGTACAGTGTGGTGGTTGTGGGGTTTTCGGGGAAAAAGGCTGATGGTCTGGAGACAACTATGCAAAGAAAGATGTTTCCTACTCCTGCCGATGCAGGAGATATAAGAGACTACAGTTCCATCCCTGGGTTGGAAAGATCCTCTGGAGGAGGACATGGCAACCCACTCCAGTATTCTGGCCTGGAGAATCCCATGGGCAGAGGAGCCTGGCGGGCTACAGTCCACAGGATCACAAAGAGTTGGACATGACTGTAGCAACTTGGCACACACTCTTCCTGTATGAGCCCAAGGAAGAAAACCAATGACTGCTTTACAGTACTAGAGATGAAGCAGGGTCCTTGTGTCAAGTGGTAGATCATGAAAGAGCAAAAGGATGTGAAAGGGTCATTCAGAGAGTTGATTGAGACACTGGGAGTGTGGCTGATGATTTCTCTGTAACTTTGCATATCCTGTTCCCTTTTCCTGGCATTCTCTTCCTTACCATATGTATGTGGAAGCCTTTTCTTCAATCTTTTACCACTCATTTCATGCCTCACTACTTTCCCGAAACTGCTCCAGCAAAGATCACCAGGGATCAGCATGTTGCCAAACCCAGTGGAAATAGTTACATTCATTGCACTCTATAGAGAAGTGTGTTCCCAGCAGTTTTCTGTGATGATGGGAATGTTCTATCTCTTCCCTGTCCAGTATGGTAGCCACTAACCATGTGTGGTTATCAGGCATTTGAAATGTGACTGGTGCTACTGAGGAATCAGAGTTCTAATTTTACTTCATCTTAATCCATTTAAATGGAAATTGCCACATGTGGCTTGTTACAGTCTTTAATCTTGTCTTCAGGCCTGTCTTCTCATGGATCTTCTTTCTCCTGACAGTCTTCTGTGATCTTCTGTGATCTTCTGTGTTCTTCTGTGATCTTCTGTGTGCTGGTGTTCTTCAGGCTCTGTCCTTGGTCCTTGAATCTCATTCTGTGTACTCTCCCCTGTTGTTCTTATGCATACCCCAAGCTCTGTTTCCAGGCCGTCTCCCTCTCCTGAGCTCTAGACCTGGGGTACTCTGTAGGCATTTAGTGTCAGCATGCCCCCAACCTGAGCTCTCCTCTCCCCTAAATCGATTCCTCTCAGTTCCTGAACTCACTGACCTAGGGGGTCACCCTAGAAACCTCCTCCATGCCCAACAAATCGCCAAGTATCCATCTGTGCAGCGGCACCCAACCTGGTCTTCAGTCTTATCCTTCTCCTGCTTATCATCCGCACTGCTGCCAGAGCAGCCAAGCTAGCTGAAACCGAAATCTGATCTTGCATTCATTTGCCTGTTTCAAACGTCTCAGTGGCTTCTTCTTGTGTAAAGGATAAAGGCCAAGTTCCCCGGGCACAGCAGACAAAGCTCTTCCTGACCGGAGCCCTCTTGCTTCTTTCCAGTTTCATTTCTTGGCACATGTCCTCCTTCCACTTGATGCTCCAGCAACACAGACCTGCTTGGGATTCCATGCAAACAGCATGCTGTTCCATGTCTCCACGCCTTTTCCCAGGTTGTACTCACTGCCTGGAATGTTTTAAGCTCCTGTCCTTATCTCCTTTTTCTTCAGAACTCACCCAACTGTTATCTTTTCTAGCTCCTTTTCCTTGGGGTGCCCATTACTTAGTGGTACTGACCTTATTGGGCTTACCGGGTGGCGCTAGTGGTAAAAAGAACTCACCAGCAAGAGATGTGTGTTCGATCCCTAGGTTGGGAAGATCCCTTGGAGGAGGAAATGCAACCCACTCCAGTATTCTTGCCTGCAAAATTCCGTGGACAGAGGAGTCTGGGGGCTGCAAAGAGTCAGACATGACTGAACACTCACACACAAGGCACAACTTATCACGCTGTCTCATTGCTCACAGGCCTACCTGTGCCTCCACATCCCCATTGCCTAGCATGGAATCTGCCCAACATGTACCCAGTCCATGTGGAATGAATGGATAACATGTAAAAGGGAATGAGTTGAATGCAGTGGGAAGAAGATTGGTGAATAGGATGCTGCCATGCCCTGTCTCATCCCCTTGGTGTAAGGCCTTCCCATCTGGGATTAAAGGATTAGAGAAAAGACCCTTGGGAGAGGCCTCTGGGGGTCTGTCGTAGCTGCTGGTGCACATTGACATCTCTCCCAGCACTCATAAAGCTTCCTTCTGGCAGAAATCGATTTCAGAAAAAGCTATTATCTCGGTTTCCTCTACCTTTAGAACTGAAATGCTTCTATCCTCCTGGGATAGAAGATGCTAGCAGCAAATGTCACATTTATTTTTTCTTAAAAGTTAAAAAGTTTTATGTGTTTAATTTTTCTGAAAGTGCCTAAGTTTCTATTTTCCCTTAAAAGAAAACTGTTTTTTCACTGAGATTTTCCCAGGGGCCACATCCAGGTATATAAAAAAGGAATGATGTGTGTTTGCATACAGTTTGCATACAGCTGTGTAGACTGGGTCATATATTCTCACGGTGCTTTCTCTTTTTCTTCTTTTTTAAAAGAAATTGAATATTTGATCACCTTTGCAGTGAAAAAATCCATCAGCAGTGAAAAGTCAGAGGAAACCACAATCAAAGTCCCCCTTCATAGAGAAAGCTCACCTCTACAAGATTTCTTGTCTTCCATTCTTTTATGAGACTTTGGATGGCTGTGGTTGCCATGATAAAAATAGCAGCTGCCATCTGTGTGCCAGGCTAGCTGCTGTGTTTACTTTTTTATATTTCTTACTCCACTTAGCAGCCCCGAGAGATAGACGTTACTACAGGAAACAGGCTTAGAGGGGTGGAGCAATTTGCCCAAGGTCACTACTCTAGGCCCTGGCAGAGGCAGGACTCACACCCAAGGCTGTCTGACCATAAGGCCTTTGTTTTAAACCACTAAGCCACATTTCCCATCATTGACATACTGTTTGGTTCCATCACTTACACTTGCATCACTAGCTGGGGACTTTTCTGCAGATGTATAGTTTGTCTGGTTGTCATTTGAGTGGCAGTGACTATCGCATAATATTGAGGCACCAGAGTTTACTTATCTCCTGCATTGGTTTGTCTCTAGTGTCCCAGTACAGTACATAGTGCAAGTGTAAATGTCTTTGTGTAAATACAGCCTGTTGGCTGGGTGTTTGAGGTATTCGGCAGCAGTCCTCAAAGTAACATGGTTGAGCCAAAAGGTTTAGAGGTTATAGATGCTCCGGGAAGTCTGTACCACCCTTTTCTGCAGCAGTGATGGTTTTTGAGTGTCTACTGTGTATCTGGTGCTGGAGGTGACGTGGTGATTCAGAACCTGCCCGCCCCTCAGAGACCTGATAGTCTGACTTGAGATGGATTTTGTTGTTGTTCAGCTGTTCAGTCGTGTCCGACTCTGTGACCCCATGGACTGCAGCACACAGGCTTCCCTGTCCTTCATCATTTCGGAGCTTGCTCAAACTCCTGTCCACTGAATCAGTGATGCCATCTAACCATCATCCTCAGTCATCCCCTTCTCCTGCCTTCAGTCTCTCCCAGCATCAGGGTCTTTTTCAGTGAGTCGGCTCTTCTCATCAGGTGGCCAAAGTATTGGAGTTTCAGCTTCAGCGTCAGTCCTTCCAATAAATATTCAGGATTGATTTCCTTTAGGACTAACTGGTTGGATCTCCTTGCAGTCCAAGGGACTCTCAAGAGTCTTCTCTAACACCACAGTTCAAAAGCATCATTTCTTCGGTTGTCAGCCTTTAGAGATGGATGATGCAACACAGAAGGAGTGGTATTCAAGTCGAGGTTTGAACTAGAGGCAGTAACAGCACTGAGACACGTGACCCCCTGGCAGTATCTGAGTGTTGCCCCCTCCCACCCCTTACCATAGGGTGGGACAGGGCCTTTAGGGGAGGACAGGGGAAGGTTGCTGAAGCGTGGCTGAGGATACTTCCCTGTCTGGTCCTCCCTGTCCCCCCTTCCCCCCCAGCCACCACCCACAGGGTTGTTACTACTGCTAGATGCCACCAAGGGGAGCCAAGCAGAGGCTGGAGGGAAGGGATACCTGAGAAAACCTGCTTAGCAGGGTTCTAAGCACCTGTGGATCCTCCAGGTTCCCTCTTCCCTTTCATGTCCTCAGCAGCCGGGATGAAAACACAGGGCTCAGTTCCCACTCATTCAGTAGATAGGAAAACGCACCCAGTGTAAGTGCATTCCAAGTGCTGTGCTAGATGCTAGGAACTTGGAAAGGACTCTCACTCGGTCCTTAACTCTGAGGCCCTCATCTAGAGGGGTGGACAAAGAGCTGGTACAGTGTGGTGTGATGGAGGTCTGGAGAGGTGGCAGTGAGGGCACTGAGTCCCTTGGCACTGAGTCCCTTGGCACTGTGTCCCTTGGCACTGTCTGAGAGCCCAGTACTGTGCTGTTGACATTGGCTGTGGTGCTGCCCGTCTCTTGGCCTCAGTTTGTCCATCTATAAAGTGGACAGATGACTCTGACGCTCGCAAAGGGCTTTCTGCCTCAGGTCTGCAGTGATCCTGCACCTTGTTCATGGAGCAAGCCTGAGCTTCTTCCCCAGAAGACTCAGGAGGCTTCGGTCACCCTGTCTCTGCTCTTCCCCCTCCCCACGGTGGTGGTCTGCCTCTGGCCTTCTTCCTTGCTGTGTCTGTGTAGGCTCCTGTGACTTGGTTACCGTCCTGTGCTCATGACACCTGTGGCTGGATGCTCCGTCCCGTCCTTTTCACTGAGGTTGCAGTTCATATCATAATGAAACTAATCAGCATCTGTTAGATCCCAGATATGGCACTCCAGTCATGGCTTAAGTGATCTTATCTTGCCTGTGAAGTAGGCCACAGCACCCTGTTTTGTAGATGAGTGGCTGGCGCCGACCCTGAGGTCGCTAAGCAACCAGAGCCAGGATTTGAGAACCCATGCCTGCCCAGCTCCAGTGCCCACGCTGCCACCCCCATCACACTGTATTGCCCAGAGTGCATACAGCCCAAGAGACACTTTCACTGGGGTATTTCATGGATGCCTCAACTCCAACATGTCTAAAAATGGCCTCATTTCTCCACCGGCTCTCCAAAATCTGCCTTTTCCTCTTCTCTATAATAGCAAGTGGCACCATTAACCCGGTGTTGCCCAGCTAGAAGCCAGGGCCACTGTTGTTGCCGTTTCAAAGCCATCCATCCTCCTCCGTCTTTGGGCTCCGGAAGCACTCTCTTGGTTGCCCCGCCTATTGTAGCCCATCCCGTACACTGAGGCCAGGGTGGTCTTTTTCAAGCACACGTATGATCAACCTCACTTTCCTGCTTCAGATACTCTCTTCTGCTTTCTGTGACTTTGCAGCAGAGCTTGAAGCTGGCCACCCCTGGGCTGAAAGCGGTCCAAGAAGACATGTTTTGTTTGGTCCGCTGAGCATTCTTAAAACATTCTGAATTATTTGCCAACATTTGAAAATTAGGAAATTCCGTATGAAAGTGCCCCACTTGTGGCTTTTCTTGCAAAAGTGAAAACACTGTCAGCTCTGGGCCCAGGTCTCCATAAGGCAGGGACTGGGTGGTGCTGAGTGGGGACTGCCCTCTTAAGAAGGGGCCTGGCCTTTCCAGTTGGCTGGTCTCCAGTATCCCTGATGGCTCATTGTCCCCAGTCGCTCCCGTGCTCCCAGTTAATTGCCTGCCTGAGGCTTCAGGCATTTAGTGTCATGACCCTGAAGCACAAAATGAAGCCCAAAGCCCTCAGCACGGCTCCTGAGGTCCTATGTGGCCCAGCTGGGAGCAGCCTAACCCGACGAACCTCTGAGGCCTATTTCTGCTCACTGCCCCATCACACTGGCCTCTCTAGTGTCAGTGCTTCCCCATAGTTTTGTGATTTGGCTCATTCCCAGAAATGTCTCGGAGAAGGCAATGGCACCCCACTCGAGTACTCTTGCCTGGAAAACCCCACCGATGGAGGAGCCTGGTGGGCTGCAGTCCATGGGGTTGCTAAGAGTTGGACACGACTGAGTGACTTCCCTTTCACAAAAGTGAAAGTACGTAACCTCTTCCTTTACCGTTGGGTGAGGTCACAAGAACGGACCTCTTAGGGTCCCTGCTCCCTCGGACCACCCGACGGTAGACACCCCAGCGTGTCTCAGTCTGTGCTGACTTCGCTGAGTCGTCGTCGTCGTCGTCCTCTTTACAGACGAAAGGATCCGGGGAGAAAATCAGGGTAAACAGGACATCCTGAGTCGAGACACGGGGGAGACGGTTCGACTCAACGTAGGGGGGTAATATACACCGTGTCTGGACCCAGTAACGTGGTCGAAGAGTGACAACGATCAAACAGACGGCGGAGGTGGTCTAGCACTTAGACTTCGTCGTCCCTTGCGTGGAGGAAATACAAGGATAGGGGTTACGAATCGTCCCGAACCTTATATTATCCACAGATTATTGACCACTTATTCACCTATCTAGGTACTTTCTGATTGAACCCTTTTATGAGGAGGACAACGACGGATGAACGAACTCTACTCGTAAGGTGCAAAGAAACTAACGCCTTGTCACGGGGTGGGTGTCGTAAGATACTCGGTAAGAGAGGAGACGTTCCAGATCGTATATGGGTTCGGATGACCCTACCCTCAAGACTTACTACTTAGAGGACAAATACATAATCTTTGCTGTTCCAGTGGGAGAAAATTGTCTAAAGATCAGGAAATGGCATGATAATTGGATATGGCATGATAACTGGATATGGCACATTCGTTAGTTATCTGAATGATAATAATGCAATAATGACAGTACCTGACACATATTGAACGCTTTCATTGCACCAGATTCCATACTGAGAGCTCTCAACATATTCTTTCCTTTATTCCTCACAATTACTCTTGGAAGTAGCCCCATTTTACAGACAAGTAAAGTGAGGAACACGGAGTTTAAAGAACATTTCCTGGGTCAAGCAGGCAGTAAGTGGTAGCATCCAGGTTTGAAACCAAACCTGTGTAATGTCAAAGTTAGCATGCTCAGCCGCCATGCCACACTTCCTCAATGATGCTTCTCTTTAGAAACATGAGGGACTGATAGGAATAAAGGTGAAAATGAAGGCTGTGCAGTTATGTTTACAGTAACATTCCAATCAGTAATCAGAAGAAGGAAAGAAACTCAAGGCAAAAAGAACCAAGGAGACACACAGATTCTAGCAGTGGTCACAGTCAGCTAGTAGAGTGTTGGGGGTGTGTTCTTTTCCTCCATCTCATTTCTACCTTTTTAGAATTTTCAAAATTTCCTTTAGTGAGCATGTGCAGTTGTCCCTCAGTATCCAAGGGGAACTGGTTCCAGGACCCCTGCAGATATGAAAATGCAAGGATACTCAAGCACCTCACATAAAATGGCATAATACAGTTGGCTGTCTGCATCTGCGATTGTGGAACCTGCAAGATCAACCAACCATGGACCAATCCAGTTGGTGGAACCTGGGGATGTGGAATCTGTAGATACAAAAGGGCCAACCTTGTTACTATTATAACAGAAGTTTAAAAAAAAAAGTCCTCTCTAGAATGGCGCCAGCATTACGTGGCAGAACAGAGGTTGGGAAGAGGTGATAAGAGTCACGCAGCTAATCAGTGGGGCTGTCTATTGAGCAGCTGTCGCAGGGCAGCGGAAGTGGGTGAAACAGCAGATGGCGGCTATGGCCTCAGCACCTGCACCCTCGGGGGGTGAGGGAGAAGGGTCACCACCCCTGCTGTCTCACCATGTCCCTTTTTCTCCAGGTGCTTACACCCCGGAGCCCCTCAGCAGTTTCCGGTGGGCCCTTCTCTCAACTGGCCTCATGTTCTTCTACCACTTCAGCATCTTGCAGATCCTGGGCCTGGTAAGCTTGGTTCTATCCCATTTTATCCCTTCTGTTTGGAGTTCTTCATAAATCTTGATAATCCTGGTTGGCGCTGGTATATCATTTTGTTTTGAAAATACGAGATGCCAAAGGCCACACTGTCAGATTGTTGTGTCTGGTTTGCTGATTTACAGTCCACAGCTTTGTCCTCTCCAAAGAGCTTTCTGAATCCTTCAGTAATGACTGTTTCTTTCACCCCTGGAGAGGCAAGGAGGCCCTTCACTCATGGCCATTTGGGTCGGAAATAGTGAGCTGCACTGGACAGTGGTTTGCTGTGGCCTGTGGGGAGGCAGGACCCTGGCCCTGGCCCTGGGGGAGGCTTCTGACCTTGGGTCCATTCTAGGCCTACCACCAGGCCCAAAGCTGTGTGGCCAGTGGAAATGTGGTGTTGGTGGCCCCCATAGCCTTCTGGGATGTTCAGACCTACCTGGAGTGTGGCTGATAGCTGGACTCAGTAGTTGAGTTATCCAGAGCCCAGGATTGCTCGGTGCCCAGGTGGTGTATCTGTCGGTGGCAAAGTGAGTAGTAGTGGGCAGGGACTTGGGTAGGAGACCCAAGTTCAAGTCCTGGCTCTGCCACTGCTCTCGGTGCCACGTTATCCTTCAGGGCAGCATGTTCTCCACCCATCTGTGACACGGCACAGACCCTCCACTTCTCTTGAGAGGTGGTGAGGACTTGTTTTTAAGGAGAATGGGCTTGAAGGACTTCGGAAGGCAGCTGTCGTGGCCGTCTTCGGGGCAGGAGTGGCATGTCTGGCTTTGTGTGCGAGCAGCATTGAATGCACTAGCCGCGTGGAGTCTTGCGGGGCCTGCTGGACTAGGGCACGTAGCTGATGTCGCCAGTGCCTTTGGCAACGCAGTCATTTTCTCTTCCCCACCCTGGTGTATTGCTCTGTTCCGGTTGGCCTGGGGGTGGTTTGAGCTCCTTGCCAATAGCACGGTTGCTTCCTGTGCTCTCAGAAGGAAGCAGTATGACCATCACGCCCTTACCTTCACACCTGTCTCCACTGTGACTCCTCGACTGCACAGGAGTCAGTGTCTCCATGTCACCATACATACCATGCTCAGTCTTACCTCCAGACCTCGCTCAGGCTGTGCCTCCTACATGGAAGGCTCTGTTCATTCCTCATCACGACTTCCATCCATTCTTCATGAGTCCATTCAGAATGGTATGACTTCCCTCATCAGATCTTATCTGAGAACGCTGCCGCCCCTGTAATGTACACACCTCAGATCTTATGGTGGGCAAGAGCCAGTGAGTACCGTCTGGTTTGAGGTCAGCTGTGGTCGACCGATCATCCTAATTTGATTGGTTCCTAGTTACGCAGAGGCAGGGACCAGGCAGCTGATGGCTCTCTTACCCCACAACCCCTGTCCGGGTCTAGGCACATAGTAAATACTTAGGAACATCAATGGACTCTGGGCCCAACCCAAAGGCAAGACCAGCTTTTCCACTGGATGGCCTCCTCCATCACCTCCAAAGGGCTCTAGCCATGACCCAAACTTAGGGGAGAAAGATCCCGCTATGAACAAGTGGGGATTTGTCAATCCCTCCTTGTCTAGTCCCCCTTAGGTAGACATGGCTGAACTGGCAGAAGCCAGAGAAAGCCTCAGGATGGTGAACGCTCACTCTACCTCCCTTGTCCCTGCAGGTCACCGAAGTGAATTTGAACAACATGCTGTGTCCGGCCATCTCAGACCCATTCTACGGCCCCTGGTACCGCATCTGGGCCTCGGGACACCAGACTCTCATGACCATGACCCACGGGAAGCTGGTCATCCTGTTCTCATACATGGCTGGGCCCTTGTGTAAATATCTGCTGGATTTGCTCCGGCTTCCAGCCAAGAAAATAGACTGAAGGTGCTTGTGTTTTTTTTTGTTTGTTTGTTTGTTTGTTTTGTTTTGTTTGGGGTTTTGTTTTCTTTTGTTTTTTTCCTCCCCTTGAGGAAACAAGTCCTGACTTGACTTGGAGGACACCCAGTTCTTGGTGAAATCATGGGGAGGGCAGTAGCTCGTTGAGCGTGTTTCTTTTTCCCTCTTCTCTGCCCCTTTCTTCCAACATGCTTCCTTCCCCACCTCTTCCCCCAGGATGCCTCCTGCAGCCTGGGGTGTCGCGCTGGGGGCTCGTGCTCCCTGCTCCTCGTGGCCTTATGTGGTGAGACAGGAGTCAGTGGCTTTCACTCTGCTTGTTGGTGCTTAGACAACAGCTGGTTGAGGAGAAAGGGAACAACAAGCAGTTCTTCTTTTAGATGTGGTTGTGTTTGATTTCTCTACTGCCAGGGATCTCCAGGCTTACGCTGGGGTCCCCTTCTGTCTCCAGCACAGCCCCTGCCACAAGGGGACGGAGGCCTTGTTTCTATACCAGCGGCAAGCCAAGAGCCAAGGGATTTCCCAGCTCATGGCCAAAATAGAACTGGCCAGATTCTTCCCACTGGTGTCCCGTGACTCAAAGCAAGCAGCCAGCCAGTCACTCCCTCCAGATACTGCCAGAGGGGGGGTTTAGGGGTGCTACCATCCGAGGGGCTAGATTCCACTGAGGCCCATGAGTGCTGTTACAACAGCAAATCCAAAGGGAACTAGGTCAAAATATCCACAGCTAATACTAGTTTGGGACCTTGGGGAGATTCTACTTGGGAGCTGAGAACTGACCCATGTCCCTGTCAGAAGTGAGCATAGAAATTAATCAACAGAAGTGATAACTTGAGAAAACTGTGATTTGAATCATAGGCTTGCTTTTAGTGTAATGTTGATAACACATGACATTGTAATTTTGAGTGCCTCTTAAATGCTCGCTCTCTCTTTAAAGGCAGCTTCAGGGAAAGATGAGCTACAGTTGGGCTTTTTTGGCTTTCGGGGTTTTGTTTCTTTATTTGTTTTGGGATGTTTGACTTTGGAGAATCCTTGCGTTAGGGCCTGTCTCTGGAGGACATTTTGTGGTTTTACCGGATATATGAGCATCCTGCGTTTAGGGGGATACAGGTCCTGCAGTGTGGCTTCCCTAGGACTAGATGTCATCGCTGCACCAGCATCAGAGCTGAATTGTTTGAGGCAGGGGAACGTCACATGTTCCTCACCCCTACAGCACATGTCTAGATTGAAAGGCAGGTACCACAAAATCAGGTCCCCTCGGTTAGAGGTTCGAGCGCTCAGAGAAGAAGACCTTTGGCTGCAGGATAGCCTCAGTCATATGTGTACCTCAAGAAGGGAGGTGGTAGCATTTGCTGACTCTTTTGTCGGCACTTACTAAAAAGATAACAAAAGCTAGTTCTGTGACCTCTGATTGCTCCATCCCCCACCCGGTCTCCCAGTCTAGGCAACCCACTTGCCCTGGGCTCCTTCAGTATTCCAGGTGTTACTGTTTCATACCTAGATTGAGTTTTAGTGACTCAGCAGTCATTATTTTAGCAAGTGGACTTACTGGAGGTAGCAGAATGGAGGAGAGTCTCTTCTAGCAGGGCAAGGCCCAGGGAACCGTCCATGGAGGGGCCCATCTCTTTGCAGAGGGACGCTGGCATTGATGCCATCAGTTCCCAAGGTGTGGGGTTGCAGGAGGGTGGTATGCTCTGGATTGCTACCAGAAGAGGTACCTCTTGAGTGGCTGGTTTCACCCCACCTACTGGCTGTGTGTGGGCGTGGCTAAGGAAGCCAGGCCTCAGTGTTCCTTTGACCTCTTTACAAAATAAAAGGTTAGAGTGAGGTCATAGAAGGAGCCCCTGGAGGTCTGTGCTGGGCTGGGCTGCAATCTCTGCCTCAGCGGGGGGGCCAGCAGACTGGGTGGCACAGCCGCTGCACCACCAAGGGCACAGTGGCAGAGCTCTCGCTTCCTCCCTGTGTCAGGCCTGGTGCAGGGTGCCAGGCAGCTCACGCTGTCCTCACATTGGCCTGCCTCTGAAAGCTCATCTTTGCCCTGGCTGTGGCTCAGTGCCCCTGGCTGACTGGCACTTTGCTGCTGCTTGGCGGGAAAGAAGAGAGCGTAAGCCATGTGCCTGGCTTGGCCAGGCCGGCAGCAGGGGCACCTGTCCGGGGAAGGGGGGGGCACTGCTTCTGGGGCCCAGGTGGGCTCAGAAACACAGAGGGGAGGGGCCAGAGAGCACGCCCTGTCCACTGGTCCACAGGGAGCTGCGGCCTGTGAGGTGCTGGGGAGCAGCAGGCATCTGAACTGGACTGTATCTGACTCTTCCCTTGGGCCAGGCCCACGTGGAGAGGTGACCTGGCCCGACCTTCAGTGGCCTGCCTTGGAGGGTGGCCCCCACCACCATGGGGCCAGGCTTTCCTGCGCCTCCCTGGGGCCCTCCTGTCAGTGCCAAGGAGCTTCGCTAG
>SJYC01038375.1:0-10154 GCA_006408675.1 Madoqua kirkii
CTCATTGGAAAAGACCCTGATACTGGGAGGGATTGAGGGCAGGAGGAGAAGGGGACGACAGAGGATGAGATGGCTGGATGGCATCACCGCCTCAATGGACATGAGTTTGAGTAGACTCCAGGAGTTGGTGGTGGACAGAGAGGCCTGGCATGCTGCAATTCATGGGGTCACAAAGAGTTGGACATGATTGAGCAACTTAACTGAACTGAACTGAATTTAGGTTTCCATGTTACTCTTTCCATACATTTTACCCTCCTCTCTCCCCATGCCCATAAGTCTATTCTCTATGTCTGATTCTCCACTGCTGCCCTATAAATAGTGCCGGGAGACAGCACGGAAGATCCCATCCATGACAAGGTCATGCAAAGGAGACCTGATAAGCAAGGCTTCAGGACTCGAGGGACTCCCTGGGCCATCCCATCTATGACAAGGTCATGCAGAAGAGACTTGACGAGCAAGGTGGATTTTGAGGGACCCCCCCTCCCACCCCCGGACCTGCTCGAGCATCTACCCCAAAACCAGAATATGTCTGTCTTACTATTTTATGTCTTTTGCAAACTCTTCTGTCTTTAACATGGGGCTATCCCCAACCACCTTTTTCTGGAGAAAGTTAACTTAGGGCTTTAGTTAATAAGTCTCCTGGACATGATAGGAGTGTTTCAGTTCAAATCTCTCTGATGGCTTTCTAGCTTGCCTGACAGGTTTATCCAGACTCTTGCAGCTATGCTTGTGATTGTTCACAGCCTCCCAACTCTGAGAGGCATGGAAAGCCTAAGAGATGCTGAAAATATAGAGCCTTTCAAAGAGTAGAGTAGTGCTAATGTAGGATTTCACTGTTGAGCCAATGCTTGCTGCCAAGTTCTCATATCCCTTATCCATTGTGCACCTGGGAATGCATTAGTTAACATAGTTGGAATTTAAGAAAAACAAGCAGTAACCTTGGAATTAACCACATCAGACCTTTGAGCTAATTGGTTCTTTCTTTGTTGTAACTCACGGCACCTTTGCTCCGTGAGAAATGTAACTCTAATACTTTCTGAGGCTGACATAGATTAGAAATATAAAGAAAAAACACTTTGAGAAAAAGTAAATTTTCTGGTTGAGCAGCCTTTATCAAGAGGGTCATAAAATGTCCACAGGCCTCCAAGGCCAGAAGATAATGTATACAACATTGTTTATAGGAAAGGTATGCAGAAAAATCCTTGTTTCGATAAGGGCAAAACTGCTGGAGTGCTTGGGCTGATTCTGCATGACCTTGCATCTTTGATTTCCCTCTGTGTACAAGTCAAGGTATAAAAGTCCTTTTTGAAAATAAAGTTACGGGCCTTGCTCACCGAAGCTTGGTCACCCCATGTCATTCATTGATTCTCCAACGTCATTCATCCTTAGGGTATCCCTGGACTCTGCTGAGGCTGGACCCTGGCAAAATAGATTCTTCAGTACCATTTTTCTAGATTCTATATATATGCATTAGAATATGATATTTATTTTTCTCTTTCCAACTTCACTTTGTATAATAGATTCTAGGTTCAAACACTTCATTAGAACTGACTCAAAGGCATACCTTTTATGGCTGAGTAATATTCCATTGTGTATATGTACCACAACTTCTTTATGCATTTATCTGTCTGTGGACATCTAGGTTGTGTCCATGTTCTAGCTATTGTAAATAGTGCTGCAATGAGCAATGGGATACATGTGTCTTTTTCAACCTTGATTTCCTCAGGGTATATGCCTAGGATTGGGATTTCTGGGTCGTATGGTGGTTTTATTTCTAGTTTTTTTTTTTTGAGGACTCTCCATACTGTCCTCCATAATTGCTGTATCAATTTACATTTCCACAAACAGTGCAAGAGCATTCCCTTTTATCCACACCCTCTCCAGCATTTCTTGTCTGTAGACTTTTTCATGATGGCCATTTTGACCAGTGTGAAGTGATATCTCATTGTAGTTTTGATTTCCATTTCTCTGATAATGAGCGATGATGAGAATCTTTTCATGTGTTTGTTAGCCATCTGTATGTCTTCTTTGGAGAAATGTCTGTTTAATTATTTTCCCCACTTTTTGATTGGGTTGTTTGTTTTTCTGGTATTGAGTTGCTTGTATATTTTGGAAATTAATCCTTTGTCACTTGTTTCATTTGCTACTGTTTTCTCCCATTCTGAGGGTTGTCTTTTCACCTTGCTTGTAGTTTCCTTTTCTGTGCAAAAGCTTTTAAGTTTAATCAGGTCCCACTTGTTTACTTTTATTTTTATTTCCATTCCTCTAGGAGGTGGGTCATAAAGGATCTTGCTTTCACTTATGCCATCAAGTGTTCTGCTTATGTTTTCCTTTAAGAGTTTTATAGTTTCTGGTCTTACATTTAGGTCTTTGAAAGCTGCATTTTTTTTTTTTTTCTTGCTCAATGCAGTGTTCCATTAAATGTGTTTTACAGTTATTGGTATTGTATCACGAGAGACTGAAGCTCTGTTCATTTGCATTTTTATAGCCTTTCTCCCCCCACCCTGAATTTCAGGTTGGAGAGTTTATTTTGCTATGTCTTCAAGTTCACTGATCTTAGCTTTTGCAGAGTCTAATCTCTTAATCCCGTTTTCGACAGTTTTCATGTCCAATAAGGTATTTTTCATCTCTAGAATTTCCATTTGGTTCTTATCTTTCAATGCTCTCTTCATTATGTTTACATTTTCCTTTAAACCCTTGAGGATAGCACAGTAACTATCAAGATTGTATGCTTGTCAACCAATTCCTTCATCTTTGACATTTCTGGCTCTGTTTCTATTGACTTATTTTTGTCTTTAATGTAGCTAACATTTTTTCTGCTTCTTCCTATGCAATTTGTGTAGATTTCAAATATTTTCAATTTTGCTTCACTGAGTGCTATATTTTTAGATATTCCTTTACAGAATGTTGAAGTTTGTTTAGACAGGCACATACATTACTTTAATATCTCTTCTATCCTTTCAGCATATGTTTTCTCAAACAGCTTTATTGGTATTTAATTCATAGATGATAGTTAATTCATATATTATGGTGCAGTGGTAAAGAATCTACTTACCAGTGCAGGAGACCCCAGTCCGATCCCTGGGTTGGAAAGATCCCCTGGTGGAAGAAATGGTAACCCAGTCCAGTATTCCTGCCTGGAAAATTCCATGGACAGAGGAGCCTGGAGAGTTGCAGTCCATGCGGTTGCAAAAAGTCAGACACAACTCAGTGACTGAGCATGCACACTATCATACCATTCACCCATTTAGTCTACAAATTGGTAGTTTTTAGTATATTCAGAGTTGTATGACCAGCACCAGGATCAATTTACAACAGTTTACAAAGAAACTCCACACTCATTAGCCATCATTCCTCATTTCCACCTAAACCTCCCATCCCTAGTCAATCACTATTCTACTTTATGTCTCTGAAGATTTTCCTATTCTGAATATTTCATATGAAAGAACTCAGTCAATATGTGGACCTTTGAAACTGGGCTCTGTCACTTAGCTTATATTCCAGCTTCATTCATGTTGTGGCATTAATCGGTAATTCCTTTCTTTTTATAACCAAATAATATTCCATTGTATGGATATACTACAATTTATCCATTCTTTGATAAACATTTGAGTTGTGTCCCTTTTTGAACTATTGTGAATACTGCTTCACATGCAAGTATTTCTTTCAATACCCTTTTTCAGTTCTTTTAGATACATGCCTAGGAGTGGAATTGCATGTTCATATGGTTATTCTGTGTTGAACTTTATAAGGAAGTGCCAAAGTATTTTCCATAGGACTGAACCTTATTACAATTCCACCACCAATGTATAAGAGTACCAATTTTTCAACATCCTTGCCAACATTTCTTTTCCATTTATTAATTATAGCCATTTGAATGGGTGGAAAGTGGTATCTCTTTGTAATTTTCATTTACATTTTCCTGATGAATAATAATTTAGTATAATATTTTCATGAGCTTATTGCAATTTGTGTATCTACTTTGGAGTAATGTCCATTCTGATCCTTTGCTAATATTTTTCTTTTTTTTATCCTTGCTAATTTTTTAATTGAGTTACTTACCTTTTTTCAGCTTTATTGAGGTATGATTAACAAATAAAAATTGTAAATATTTAGGTTGTACACCATGATGTTTTCTTTTACGGTGTGAAAGATAAGGCCTGTGAAATGATCACCATAGTCTAGTTAATTAACACATCCATCACCTCCATACTTGAAATATTTTCTGTGGTTAGAACACTTATGATCTATTCTTTTAGCAAATTTCAAGTATGCAATATTATTAATTATGGTCACCATTCTGTGTGTTAGAATCATAGAACTCATTCATCTTTTTTTAATGAATGCATCTTATAATTGAAAATGTGTATCCTTTGATCAACTTCTCCCCATTTCCCCCAATTCCAGCCCCCAGAAAATGTTATTCCAGTTTCTGGTTATATAAGTTCAACATTTTCAGATTCCATATATAAATGAAATAATATAATATATATTATTATATTTGTAATTCTGTGCTTAGCTTATTTCACTTAGCACAGTGTCCTCCAGGCTTATGTATCTTGTTATAAATGGCAGAATTTCTTCTTCTTTTAATGGCTGCATACACACACACACACACACATTTCCTACAGATATATGCCCAAAAGTTGGATTACTGTATCATATGCTAGTTCTATTTCTAATTTTTTGAAGAATCTCCATACTGTTTTGGAAATGGATATCAGTTCAGTTCTGTCACTCAGTCGTGTCCGACTCTTTGAGACTGCACGAATTGCAGCACGCCAGGCCTCCCTGTCCATCACCATCTCCCGGAGTACACTCAGACTCACATCCATCGAGTCGCTGATGCCATCCAGCCATCTCATCCTCGGTCATCCCCTTCTCCCCCTGCCCCCAATCCCTCCCAGCATCAGGGTCTTTTCCAGTGAGTCAACCCTTCGCATGAGGTGGCCAAAGTATTGGAGTTTCAGCTTCAGTATCATTCTTTCCAAAGAAATCCCAGGGCTGATCTTCAGAATGGCCTGGATGGATCTCCTTGCAGTCCAAGGGACTCTCAATAGTCTTCTCCAGTACCACAGTTCAAAAGCATCAAATCTTTAGTGCTCAGCTTTCTTCATGGTCCAACTCTCACATCCATACCTGACTACTGGAAAAAACATAGCCTTGACTAGACAGATCTTTGTTGGTAAAGTAATATCTCTGCTTTTCAATATACGATCTATGTTGGTCATAACTTTCCTTCCAAGGAGTAGAAAGTGAAAGTGAAAGTGAAGTTGCTCAGTCGTGTCTGACTCTTTGTGACCCCATGGACTGTAGCCTACCAGGCTCCTCCATCCATGGGATTCTCCAAGCAAGAGTACTAGAGTGGGTTGCTCTTTCCTTCTCCAGGGGATCATCCTGACCCAGGGATCAAACTCGGGTCTCCTGCATTCCAGGCAGACGCTTTAACCTCTGAGCCACCAGGAAAGCCAAGCATCTTCTAATTTCATGGCTGCAATCACCATCTGCAGTGATTTTGGAGCCCCCCGAAATAAGGTCTGACAATGTTTCCACTGTTTCTCCATCTATTTCCCATGAAGTGGTGGGACCAGATGCCATGATCTGTTTTCTGAATGTTGAGCTTTAAGTCAACTTTTTCACTCTCCTCATTCACTTTCATCAAAAGTCTTTTTAGTTCCTCTTCACTTTCTGCCATAGGGTGGTGTCATCTTTAGAGCTGAGGTTATTGGTATTTCTCCTGGCAATCTTGATTCTAGCTTGTGTTTCTTCCAGCCCAGCATTTCTCATGATGTACTCTGCATAGAAGTTACATAAACAGGGTGACAATATACAGCCTTGACATACTAATTTCCTATTTGGAACCAGTCTGTTGTTCCATGTCCAGTTCTAACTGTTGCTTCCTGACCTGCATACAGGTTTCTCAAGAGGCAGGTCAGGTGGTCTGGTATTCCCATCTCTTGAAGAATTTTCCACAGTTTATTGTGATCCACACAGTCAAAGGCTTTGGTATAATCAGTAAAGCAGAAGTAGATGTTTTTCTGGAACTCTCTTGCTTTTTCCATGATCCAGCGGATGTTGGCAATTTGATCTCTGGTTCCTCTGCCTTTTCTAAAACCAGCTTGAACAGCAGAGAGTTCACGGTTCACATATTGCTGAAGCCTGGCTTGGAGAATTTTGAGCATTACTTTACTAGCATGTGAGATGAATGCAATTGTGTGGTAGTTTGAGCATTCTTTGGCATTGCCTTTCTTTGGGGTTGGAATGAAAACTGACCTTTTCCAGTCCTGTGACCACTGCTGAGTTTTCCAAATGTGCTGGCATATTGAGTGCAGCACTTTCATAGCATCATCTTTCAAGATTTGAAACAGCTCAACTGGAATTCCATCACCTCCACTAGCTTTGTTCATAGTAATGCGTTCTGAGGCCCACTTGACTTCACCTTCCAAGATGTCTGGCTCTAGGTGAGTGATCACATCATGATGATTATCTGGGTCATAAAGATCTCTTTTGTACACTTCTTCTGTGTATTCTTGCCACCTCTTCTTAATATCTTTCTGCTTCTGTTAGGTCAATACAATTGCTGTCCTTTCTCGAGCCCAACTTTGCATGAAATGTTCCCTTGGTATCTCTACATTTCTTGAAGAGCTCTCAGATCTCTAGTCTTTCCCATTCTGTTGCTTTCCTCTATTTCTTTGCATTGATTGCTGAGGAAGGTTTTCTTACTTCTCCTTGCTATTCTTTGGAACTCTGCATGCAGATGCTTATATCTTTCCTTTTTTCCTTTGCTTTTCAATTCTCTTTTTTTCACAGCTATTTGTAAGGCCTCCCTAGATAGCCATTTTGGAGAAGGTGATGGCATCCCACTCCAGCACTCTTGCCTGGAAAATCCCATGGACAGAGGAGCCTGGTAGGCTGTGGTCCATGGGGTCGCAAAGAGTTGGACACGACTGAGCGACTTCCCTTTCACTTTTCACTTTCATGCATTGGAGAAGGAAATGGCAACCCACTTCAGTGTTCTTGCCTGGAGAATTCCAGGGATGGGGGAGCCTGGTGGGCTGCCGTCTGTGGGGTCACACAGAGTCAGACACGACTGAAGTGACTTGGCAGCAGCAGCAGCAGGCAGCCATTTTGTTTTTTGCATTTCTTTTCCATGGGGATAGTCTTGATCCCTATCTCCTGTACAATGTCACGAACCTCTGTCCATAAGCGATACCAGTTTATATTCCTATCAACACTGTATGAGGGTTCCCTTTTCTGTACATCCTCACGGATACTTGTTTTTTGTTGTCTTTTTGATAACAGCCATCCTGACACGTGTGAGAAGATAGCTCATTGTTGTTTTGATTTGCATTTTGTTGATGATTCTCAGTGTTGAGCATCTCTTCATGTGCATATTGGCCATTTGTACGTCTTCTCTGGAAAGTGTTTATTCAGGTCTCAGGTCTATTCTTAGTCACGAACCTCTGTCCATAAGCGATACCAGTTTATATTCCTATCAACACTGTATGAGGGTTCCCTTTTCTGTACATCCTCACGGATACTTGTTTTTTGTTGTCTTTTTGATAACAGCCATCCTGACACGTGTGAGAAGATAGCTCATTGTTGTTTTGATTTGCATTTTGTTGATGATTCTCAGTGTTGAGCATCTCTTCATGTGCATATTGGCCATTTGTACGTCTTCTCTGGAAAGTGTTTATTCAGGTCTCAGGTCTATTCTTAGATTGCTTGCATTTTTTTGCTATTGTTATAAAAGTTCCTTATATATTTGAGATGAGAGTGAAAGTCACTCAGTTGTGTCCAACTCTTTGTGACTCCATGGACTATACAGTTCATGGAATTTTCCAGGCCAGAATACTGGAGTAAGTAGCCTTTCCCTTCTCCAGAGGATCCTCCCAAACCAGGGATTGAATCCAGGTCTCCCACATTGCAGGCAGATTCTTTATAAGCTGAGCTATCAGTGAAGCCATATTTGAGGTATTAACCTGTTATCAGATATATGATATACAAATACCTTCTCATGTTCCATGGGTTAACTTTTTATTTTGTTGATGGCGTCCATTGCTGTATAGCTTTTTAGTTTATTGTAGCACCATTTGTTTATTTTTGCTATTGTTGCTTTTGCTTTCAGTGTCAAATTTAAAAAATCTTTGCCCAGATGGACGTCAAGGAGCATCCACCTCGATTTAATTCTAGGAGTTTTATCCTTTCAGATTTTACATTTAAATATTTAACCCATTTGTGTTAATTTTTGTGTATGGTGTAAGATAGTGGCCCAGTTTCATCCATTTTCTTATGGATATCTAGTTTTCCCAACACCACGTATGGAGAAGACTATCTTCTCCCCATTGTGCATTCTTGGCTCCCTTGTCCAATATTTAGTTGACTGTGTATGTGTGGGTATATTCTTGTACTTTATTCTGTTCCATTGATCTGTGAGTCTGTTTTTATGCCCGTACCATAGTGCTTTGATAACTGTAGTTGTGTAATATCATTTGAAATCCAGAAGCCCCCAACTTTATTCTTTTTGCTCGATCATTTTGGCTGTTTGGGGTCTTTCATGGTTTCACATGATTTTTAGTATTTTTTTTCTATTTCTGTGAAAAATACCATTGGAATTTTGATAGGGATTGCATTAAATCTGTAGATCTGCTGCTGCTAAATCACATCAGTCGTGTCCAATAGACCCCATAGATGGCAGCCCACCAGGCTCCCATCCCTGGAATTCTCCAGACAAGAATGCTGGAGTGGGTTGCCATTTCTTTCTCCAGTACATAATCTGTAGATCACTTTAGATATGATCATTTAACAGTATTCTTTCTTCCAGCCCATGAACACAGGATTTATTAGAATTTGTTTTTTATTTTTATTTGTTTGGCCATGCCATGCAGTTTGAGGGATCTTAGTTTCCTTCCAGGTATTGAACCTGGACCCTTGGTAAGTGCAGAGTGCTGGTGACTCGACTGCCAGGGAATTCCCCATGAACTCAGGATATGTTTCCATTTATTTGTGTCATCTTCAGATTCTTCCATTAATATCTTATATTTTTTGAGGCACAAGATCTTTTTAAAATATAAATTTATTTATTTTAATTGGAGGCTAATTACTTTACAATATTGTATTGGTTTTGCCATATATCAACATGAATCTGCCATGGGTGTACACGTGTTCCCATCCTGAACCCCTCTTCCACCTCCCTCCCCATATCATCCCTCTGGGTCATCCCAGTGCACCAGCCCCAAGCATCTAGAATCACGCATCGAGCCTGGTCTGGTGATTCATGGATCTTTCATTTGCTTGGCTAAAATTATCTCTAAGTGTTTTTTGATGCTATTGTATATGTGAATGTTTTCTTAAGTTCTTTTCCAGATAGTTCATTAGTGTACAGAAATACAACTGATTTTTGTATGTTGATTTTGTATCCTGCACCTTCACTGAATTTGTTTATTACTTCTAGAAATTTTTGGTAGAGTTTTTAGGTTTTTCTACAAATAAGACCATGTCATCTGCAGACAGAAATAATTTTTCATCTTTCTTTCCAATTTAGATGCCTTTTATTTCTTTTTCTTGCCTAATTGCTCTACAGAAGACTAACCAGTATTATGTTAAAAAGAAGTGGTAAGTAGGCACCCTTGTCTTATTTCTGATCTTTGAGAAAAAGATCACTTTTTACCACTGAGATGATGTTAGCTATGGGCTTGTCATATGGCTCTTGTGTTGAGATACATTTCTTCTAAAAAAAAATCTGTAGAGTTTTATCATGAAGAGATGTGTTTTGTCAAGTGCTTTTTCTGCATTTGTTGAGATGATTATATGATTTGTATCCTTCGTTCTGTTAATGTAGTATATTATGTTTATTGGTTTGTGTATGTTGAACCATCCTTTCATCTTGGGGACAAATTCCAATTGATTGTTTTGTATGATCCTTTTATCATGATGTTGAATTCAGTTTGATAGCATTCTGTTGAGTATTTTTTCAATTTTTATTCATCAGGGATTTTTCCCTGTAATTTTCCCTCCTTGTAGTGTCTGTATCTGACTTTGGTATAAGGATAATGCTGGCCTTATTAAACGAAAATCAATATGTTCCTTCCCCTTCAAATTTTTGGAACAGTTTAAGAAAGATTGTCATTAGTTATGCTTTAAATGTTTTGTAT
>SJYC01038377.1:0-16500 GCA_006408675.1 Madoqua kirkii
CATAAGAATCAACAAAAATACCTCAGTTATATTAAGAGACATTCATCAAAAAAGCAACAATGGTAGATTCAGTCAGTACGGTGTGTGCTGTGCTTAGTCAGTTGCTCAGTAGTATCTGACTCTTTACATCCCCATGGCCTGTAGCCTGCCAGTCTTCTCTGTCCATGGATTTCTCTAGGCAAGAGTATTGGAGTGTGTTGCCATGCCCTCCTCCAGGGGATCTTCCCAACCCAGGGATCCAGCCCAGGTGTCCCACACTGCAGGTGATTTCTTTACCATCTGAGCCACCTTATATATCTGTGCTAAAGAGCTATGGATTATGAAAGAGGGATTACTCTCAAAATAACCTGAAGATTGCAAACAGGCTGGAAAGGGAACATTCTGTGATGATTCCATCCTCAGTTGTGAAAGCACCAATTCCCACTAAAGCTTTCTTTTGCATCCTATTTCTCTGATCCCAAATCAAGTCTTCTTAGAAAAGATCTTTTAAATATTCCAGAAGAAATGAAAAATTCTTCACCTGAATGTTTATTTCTCTCTTTCTGGACCGTGGCCTGAATTTGGTTTGGGAAAGAGGCACAGTTCAGATTTTTCCACAGGCCTTCTTGACCTACACAAGTCAGCTTGCTATAAACCAAAGCCCTGCAGCTCTCCTATCCTGGCAGAGCTAGGAAAGCCATAAATATTTTTGGCAAAGCAGACCCTAAAATAAGACAAGGTTTTTTATTTCGAGATCACATAACATTGGTCAAAGTGGCATAGAGAGGCAAACAGTTAAAACATATTTTTAAAGCAAATATGTGGTGATATAGAAATAGTTCTCACACTAATCCATGTCAACGATCACTTGAAAGTTTCAAACGCTAGGCTGTATGAGATACGTTTTTTCAGGTGGGGATTATAAATGGCACTAGATTCTGTAGGATGGAAGGAAAAGGTGCTGACATGCCCTGAGCCACTCAGAAACCCAGCTCCCACCTGGTCAGGCTTGAAGTCCTAAAGATTTAAGAACAGCCTCTATTCAGTGGTTTTCAAACTTTAGTGCATTTCAGGATCAACTGGAAGACCTGGATGGGTCTTAGCCCTAGATTCTGATTCATTAGGTCAAAAGATGAGTCCCCAGATTCCTATTCCTAGCAAATTCCCAAGTCTACTGATTCTGCCAGCTCCTGGAACACACTTTGAGAAATCTTGCATTAGACTGACTGGGACACCACAGGAACCCTTCAAAAGAAAAGGAAACTTAATCTCATCAATACTACAATTTCCTATCATGGTTACTTGCTCTAAATCCACCCCAGTCTTGCAGAAGTCCCTTAGTTGGTGAATAGCTGATATTCAGTTTGTTCACGGGTAATCATGTGTATCACCCAAGTTCAGAATTTAAAAGGTAATTGGGAGAAGTCAGAATAAAAAGTAAATAACAGAGCCAAAACTCATACTTACTGTTTTCTCTCCCCATGGGCTTTATTACCACCCCCAAATCTACTGAATTGGACGAAACCACAACTAATCACTAGCTTGCATTGATAAGATTTGGTTCTAGCTGACATTCTTTTTTCTCAGAGTGATCCCATTTTCTTAGCTAGTCCACAGGATTTTCTATAAATGTAAGACTAAGATATGCTAGAATGTATTTTTTTGAACGTCTTATTATTTCACCTAAGAAATAAGGCAACATAATATATGAAAAAATATATTCTTGCTATACTTGGGCAGTGAGTACTCTGGTAGGTGGGATTGTCTTTTTCCAAGTCCTCCCTACCGTTTCCTGTGAGAGGACTACATATTCCAGCCCTTTGCCTTGTGCTTGCCCTTCTCAGTGAGACCAGCTCACTTTCTGCCAGACTGATGCTTGCCTTGGTCATGTGACTTGCTTTGGCCAACAGAACAAATGGGTTCTATCAGCACTTTCCCCTCTACCCTTAAGCTGACGTTTGTTGAGCAGAGGTTGCTCTTCCAGTGTGTGTACTAAGTCTCTTCAGTTGTATCTGACTCTCTGACCCTATGAACTGTAGCCCACACACTCCTCTGCCCATGGGATTCTCCAGGCAGGAACACTGGAGTGGGTGACCTTGCCCTCCTCCAGGGGATCTTCCCAACCCAGGGAAGATCTGCTGCTCTTCCAGCCTGTTCTTAAATGAAAATGATGTAGAGCAGAGTCCCAGCTGACTATATCACAAGTGAGAAATAAACCTCTATTTTTCCAAGGCTGAGATTTGGACTCTGACAGAACATGTAACTTAGCAAAAGTACAACATGAATACATATGATATGTAAAACAAGAGGGAAACTTTAATGACCCCTTTATTGAGAAAATGGTCATGGAAAATATGGAAAGGGTGGATGGAATTTACATAGTCTCACTTACAATTGATAAACCTGAACTATACAGAAGTCAAATGATTTGCCTAAGGGTACACGCACAAGTAAATGGAATAGTAAACTACTATTACTTTCAAGAAAATGGAAGAGAAACAACAAAAACTGAGGGCCATGTTTGAAGCAAAGGGCTCATCTGTAAAGTCCAGTAAAGTCTAACAGACAGATATTAGAGTTCTATATTCTAACATAGAGTTCTAACATCAATTTCTCTTAGAAGCTGGCTGCCTCAAATTTAAAATATAGTTTGCTTAACCAGCTAGAATTTTCATTATATGGCAAGTGTGGGAGACAACACATAGGTCTCTAGTGAGGTCCCCAGCAACCAATGCCCAGACCACTTCATAGATGTACAATCAATGTGAAGCTGAATACAACAGATTGTGCCAGAAAATATTTGAATTATATAGCAAATTGTATTCAATCTAATTCCTTGTCCAAAAAAAAGAAAAAGTCTGATATTTCTATCTATCTCCACTTTTAGTTTGCTCAGGGGGAAAAAGTATGCTGGTCAGGCTGAAGTGAATATTATTTATTTTTTAAATTTATTTATTTTTAATTGGAGGATCATTGCTTTACAATGTTGTGTTGGTTTCTGCCACACATCAACATGAATCAGCCATAGGTACACTTATGTCCCCTTCCTCTTGAACCTCCCTCCCATCTCCCACCCCATCCCACCCCTCGAAGTGAATATTTAGCTCAACTATGTTTTTCATTGCATAATGGAATCTCCTTTTTATGCCTAGAATCTTTCTTACTTTCTAATAATAATAATATGTAGCATTTCCTTTGAAAAATAATGAATCCTTCCCCTTAGGCTACACAATCAAGGAGAGGTTGACTTCATTTTCAGTCTCAGGACCAGCTAACATGAATCAGCACATGTTAGCTGATGATGCCCTGGCCTGGTGACTGGTTCCTGGATGGTACATGGCTCTGTGGGGGCCATGATAACAAGATCCAGGGTAGTTGGGGAAGAGAGATTCTCCCTGCTTCCACACTGGATGTGAAGTCTGGAGCGACACTGCTCAGTTTTTAATCAAGAATAGTGAGCATATATGCAGAGGTAGAGAATGGACTTGTGGACACAGTAGGAGGAGGAGAGGGAGGGAAAAATTGAGAAAATAGGACCGACTTACATACACTATCATATGTAAAACAGGTAGCTAGTGGGAAGCTACTGGGCAACACAGGGAGCCCAGCCTGGTGCACTGTGACAACCTAGATGGGGTGGACTGGGAAGGAGGCTCAAGAGGGAGGGGATATATGCATGTGTGTGTGTGTGTGTGTTAGTCATCAGTTGTGTTCAACTCTTTGCGATTCCCATGGACTGTAACCTGCAAAGCTCCTCTGTTCATGAAACTCTCCAGGCAAGAATACTGGAGTGGGTTGCCATTCCCTTCTCCAGGGGATCTTTCTGACCCAGGGATCGAACCCAGGTTGATCAGACCATTGAAGGCAGATTCCTTACCATCTGAGCTACAAGGGAAGCCCATGGATATATATACATATACATTAATACATACACATACACACAGTTATGGCTGATTCATGTTGTTGTATGGCAGAAACCAATACAACATTGTAAAGCAACTATCCCCTAATTTTAAAAAAGATAGTGATACATCTGCAAGTGAACCCAACACATGTAGGGAAATCAATCTAAAACAGAGAACCAGGTTAACTGTGAGACTGTTTGCGCCTCAACATCAAGTCACCCAAACCTCAAATCTCAAAACTTTTGTGGTTATTTAAACTGATAAATTCCTTTCATGCTCAGCTTGACATTGGGATTTTTGTCACTCAAGCTCCAGAGTTCGAAGTTATAACACACTATATTAATAAAGCTGGCATTTTTCAGCCTCTTATGAGTCTGGAAAATGCAAGCAGCCTCCTTGACATTCAGAGACTCTGGGTGACTGACAAGATTATTTTGGCTGGGATGTCAAACTCTGAGCCTGGGTAAACTGACCAAGGTAAATGTCACCTCTGAGGCTTACTAACAGCCCACTGTTTTTCTCTTTTAATTCAAGGTTATCAGGCATCCAATCTCATCTTGCTTTTGTCTTTTCACTGTGTACAGAGTACTGGGGAGATTTATCCTGGTTTATTTTAAAGATAAACTCAAAAGAAGAAATCCTTATATTCATGATATTTGGGGTTAAACTAACAGGTACTTAATGAACAGTCACATTTGCCCAGTCTGGTATTAGTGCATTGTATCATAATAAGAATAACTTTTCTTATAGAATTCTCCAATAAAGGATGCTACCTTGATATGTCCAACACTGGGGCCAGAATCATGCTTGCAAGGTACTGGGTTCAGATTCTATCATGAACAATATCTAGAAGGTTTCTTGATCTCAGGATTCTATGAAAAAAAATATAAGGGTGACATTTAGATTTTACTAACATTTTAGGATAAGCATACATAACAAAATAGCAATAATTTTGAGTAGAGTCAGAAAATTCTTCTCTAATCCTGTATTATTAGCTCAGTGAAACTAGTAAAGTGTCTCTATTGAGGTCCAGCAGAGAGGAATTTTCATCTGTTGTCAATTTGTCATTCACATCCTTTTTACAGCCCGGCTCTGTTATAGTAGGAGCTTCCCAAGTGGTTCAGTGGTAAAACAAAACAAAACAAAACAAAACAAAACAAAAACCAGCTGCCTGCAATGCAGGAGACATGAGTTTGATCCTTGGGTGGGGAAGATCTCCGGGAGAAGGAAATGGCAACCCACTCCAGTATTCTTGTCAGAAAATCCCATGGACAGAAGAGCCTGGCAGACTACAGTCTATGGGGTTGCAGAGTCAGACAAGACTTAGTGACTATAAATAACAACTGCTGTACTGAGATAATCACTTCTTTGTATCAAATTCTTTCTTGTTTAGAGTAGAAAACTCTTTGTCCTATCTTTGATTGCTTTTCAGATATTAATACAGAGTCTTCTTAAACCGTATATAGTTCATGGTGAAAGCAGTTTCGCTCCTCCTTGTGAGCTGACTGGCTACTGTAAGTATTTATTACACCGGGACTGGCTTCTGTCTCTACTGGAGCAGCCCGGCAGCTTTCTGTCCTCTCTGAGTGTTCTCTGTCTGCTGCCTCTGTGTTCTGCCAGTGCTGTAGCCGTTGCGAGGACAGGGTGTATATGCAACTGCTTTTGGCTGGGAAAATAAATTCCAGCTTAGGTCCAAGTTGAAAATGAATCCCCCACTCGGCAAAAACACGGGCTCTAGGATACTTCCTGTGTACCCCATTAAAAACCCCTTTGGCTGCAGCAGTCTGGAGTTTCACAGTGGGACCATTTCATGCTTAATAGCATGTGCTGCACTAGGCAGAACCGTGGGAAAAACAAAGGCAGCTGCCCTTACTCCCTGAGTGGAGAAGTGCAAACTCCAGCTTGGGAGGCAAGGTCTGTCATGTACACAGAAACACACATGTATATGAGTACACACGTACATGCACACATCTTGAAATGCATACAGCACAGCATACAAGGTTATGCTGGTGATCGCCAATTGCTGAGAAGAAATCAAAATAATTTTAATTAGTTGGAAAGACTTCATGGATAAAGCCAAACTTGAACTGCGCTTCAGGCGCCAAGGAGGGCTTAAATCGTTATGTGAAGCCTGGACCAGCCAAAGGCTGGACTCTAAAGCTGAGAAGTACAAACAATCTAGTTAAAACACCTGGCTCCACAATGGCTCACCATGATGTGGGCCACATGTGTATGCACCCAATTCTTCCCCTTGGAACGGCTGATTTTGGCCCTGTAAAAATCCAACCTATATATTTTGGGCTTTCATTTGGCAATCAGTTCATTTTAGTCACTCAGTCCTGTTTGACTCTTTGTGATCCCATGAACCACAGTACGCCAGGCCTCCCTGTCCATCACCAACTCCCGGAATCCACCCAAACCCATGTCCATTGTGTTGGTGATGCCATCTAGCCATCTCATCCTCTGTTGTCCCCTTCTCCTCCTGTCCTCAATCTTTCCCAGCATCAGGGTCATTTCAAATGAGTCAGCTCTCTGCATACTTTTAAAAGTGTCTGTGGTCATGTTTGCTGAAATCTGACAGAGCAGATTTTAAACCTGATTGTCCTTGTGTGAAAAATCACTAAAGTGCATTAAAAGTTTCAAAATCAGCATTTAAGCAATTCTGCCAGTTATCTAAGTGAATCCATACAGGTGCAGTTTTCGGGGATTATCCATCTGTTGGCAAGATACCTTTATCATAAACCCAGACATTCTGCTAATAATTCTCTAATGCATTTTAAATAAATAAAATCCAAATTTTGCCTTTAAGCACCAATAAAATCAGGAATGCTTCAAAGCAAGAAATTCAAAGTTGAACTCAGTGTGTCCATGAGAAAACTCCACTGTTCAAAGGCATTGGAAAATGATCCTGGAAAGGTGTAATATTCCTATGCCAAGTCCATTTGATTACTTTAGATCATATTAGAAATAAAACATCCAAGCCATTTGCCGTTGATTTTTCAGCATATGTTCATTCACTTTATTTGTTCCTTGAACTTATTTATAAATACTTTCTGTATCATACTAGGTCACTTTTAAAAGTGAGACTATCTCAAGGGTTTGTTTTATAAAGTAGTGCAATGAAACAGGCATGATTTAAACAATTTACTTAAAAAGAAGTAGTCTACTTGTAAAGTCTAAAGAAAGAAAGAAAGTGAAGTCGCTCAGTCGGCCTGACTCTGCGACCCCGTGGATAGTAAGTAGCCTGCACCAAGCTCCTCCGTCCATGGGATTTTTAAGGCAAGAGTACTGGAGTGGATTGTCATTTTCTTCTCCAGGGAATCTTCCCAACCCAGGGATTGAACCCAGGTGTCTCACATTGTAGACAGACGCTTTACCATCTGAGCCACCAAGGAAGTCTAAAAGAAGTACTTTAAGATTTTAACACAACAGCCCAATTTTACTTGGTCCAGTGTCTTGAAAGAACAGCATGGCGAGAAGGGTTAAAGGTGAACTTGCTACTCATTGATTCTCGAAATGACTAATTCATCGTACTGAAGGGAATCTCCCACAAGTCTATAGCGTAAGTTTATTTTAGTGATTTAGGGCTGCTTTCAGCATCAGCCTCCTGCTTCTTTCTCACGGATGTAGAAATGTAAATGAGTCAGGAAAGGATGCTTCCTATGAGAACTATTTTTTTCTCAGTAAGAAGGAATTCCAAGGAAAGCCTTATGCTTTCCTTCTAAAGTTAACAGGCTTTTAACTAAGATCCTCTTGCTGAATAAGTTCCTTTTCATTGACTCTAATTTAAGACACTTGTTTTTTAAAAAAACATATTTTCCAGAAAACATCTGGTATATTACAGCCTGTATCTATTAGTGGAATCTAAAGTTAGAAACAAGGTAAAGCAAATTTAACTTTCTTTTTTGTCCTTCCATGGCATCACTCTTATGTACGAAGAGAATGTCTAAGAATATTATCTGCACAGTTAGAGATTATTTTTAGCAAAGTGAAATAGTGTTCCAGGGTACTGATTAGCATTCCAACATAAAAAATTTTCAATGTTTTATCATCATAAATCATTAAAATATGACATTCGAAAGCAGTTGGAGAAAGTATTTGCGTAAAATATTAAGTTTATATTGCTGGGCCTATCATTCTTGGTAAGTATAATCAATCGTGCAACAGACCTTTTAAAGATATCCTGTGTGCTAAGTCACTTCAGTCGTTTCCGACTCTTTTCAACCCCTTGGACTGTAACCTGCCAGGCTCCTCTGTCCATGGCATTCTCCAGGCAAGAACACTGGAGTGGGTTGCCATTCCTTCCTCCAGAGAGATCTTAGGGTACATAAAGCTAAACCAGTCAAGTTAATTTATGACCCATAATTTGTAAATTTCTTTTATTTAATTGAGATGTAATGACATACAACATTGTATAAGCTTCAGGTATACAACATACTGATTTAAGGTTTGTATATACTGTGTAATGATCACCATAAGTCTAGTTAACATCCATCACCACACATAGTCTCTTTTCCTTGTGATAAAAACTTTTAGATTTACTCTCAGCAACTTTCAAATATATAAGGAAGTATTATCAACTATAGTCACCATGTTCTACATTATATCTCCAGGGCTTATTTACTTTATAACTGGAAATTTATATGCTCTGATGACTGCTTTAACCCATTATGCCTACTCTGCCACACCTGATCTATGATAACCACCAGTCTGTTCTCTGTATCTATGAGTTCAGTTATTTGTTTTTGCATTTTAAAAAACTTTTTATTTTGCATTATGGTATAGCCAATTGTTGTGATCATTTTTGTTTATTTGTTTGTTTGAGGCTTTCCTTCATTGAGAGAAAGCTCAAAGAAGTCATTGTTGTACTTCTGTTACTAAGCGTATGAGTTCAGTATTCTCCCCTTATGAAGAAAGTAAATATGAAGTTCTTGAAATTGAGACAATTGTTCAAATATAGCATTTTTAAGGTATGAGCAAAAAACTTCTCTTGAACTAGTAATGCCTTTTCCACTACTATACCCTTCATTTTTAGGACACTTATATTTTCTTAAACAAGCTTCTTATGACCTTATTTAAGAGTGAGTCTGTATACTAAGGAACCACTTGAGTATTATTACAACAAAGGACCAATTTAGGACTATTTTTTAAATGTGCAAGTATAATTCATAGAAACATTAAATAAACACAAGTCAAATATATTATTTAATTTAATATTTAGTGAGGGAACCAGTCAGATGTTACAACTAAGTCAAAGTAAAAGTTGCTCAGTCATGTATGACTCTTTGTGAACCCATGGACTGTCCATGGAATTCTCCAGGCCCGAATACTGGAGTGGATAACCTTTCACTTCTCCAGGGGATCATTCCAACCAAGGGATTAAACCCAGGTCTCCCGCATTGCAGGCTGATTCTTTACCAGCTGAGCCACAAGGAAAGCCCAAGAATGCTGTAATGAGTAGCCTATCCCTTCTCCAGCAGATCCCCTGACCCAGGAGTCAAACTAGGGTCTCTTGCATTGCAGGATTCTTTACCAACTGAGCTATCAGGAAGTAACTAAGTCAAAGGAGAGTTTAAAGAACCATCCTATATATAGGCAAAACAGAATGCTAAAATGAAATTACAAATAGATGCAAAAGTAACCTATCCACAGGGCCACAGTCAGTTGCATTCTACCAGACACATTTCACTTGCATTTCTATGGATAAGAATCACTTGAACCATTGGCAGTATTATAAAATTTACAGAGTTATGAAATAGTTCAAAGACAGTAAAATATGGAGGTAACCAAGAAACATAAGCTAAATAGATACCCACTATTGTAGGCAGAATTCTAACATGAAGTGAAGTGAAGTCGCTCAATCGTGTCTGACTCTTTGCGACCCCATGGACTGTAGCCTATCGGGCTTCTCTGTCCATGGGATTTTCCAGGCAAGAATACTGCTATTTCCTTTTCCAGGGGAACTTCCCAACGCATGGATTGAACCCAGGTCTCCCTCACTGAAGGCAGATGCTTTACCATCTGAGTCACGAGGGAAGCCCTGAATTCTAACATGGCCCTCATAATTGCCACCTGAGTTTTTCCTATGATTGTTACCTGGCAATAGGGTTTTTGCAGATGTAATTAAAGATACTAATAAGTTGACTTTAGGATAGGAAGATTATCTAGATGGGCCTAACTAATCACATGAACCCTTTAACAGAAGTGTTTCTCTAGCCGGTAGCAAAAGGGGAAGTCAGAGATTTGACATGTAAGAAGGACTTGACATGCCATTGCTGACTTAAAGATGGTTGTGGCCATGTGGAAATGATTTGAGTTTGACCTCTAGTTGCTGAAAGTGATCTCCAGCCAATAGTTAGAAATAAAATAGGAAACTCAACCATGCAACTGTAAGAAACTATATTCTGACAATAACCCAAATAAGCTAGGAATAAAATATTTCTCCAGAGCTTTCAGATGAATACTTATACTACTTGACACATGATTTTAGCCTTTGATACCCTAAGCTGAGAACCTAGTTACATCATGCTGGACTTTGGATCTACAGAATTGAGATGATAAATAAATGCTCTCTTAAGCTGTTAAGTTTGTGATAATTTATTACGTAGCCATAGAAAATTAATATACACGACCTGTCTTTGTCTGTTACACAGATACTTACCATAGTAGTAATAAGTATTGTTTAAGTCTATAAAAAGAAAATAACTATCCATGCCTTGAAAATTTTCCCACTGAAGTTCAGTTCAGTTCAGTTCAGTCACTCAGTCATGTCCGACTCTTTGCGACCCCATGAATTGCAGCATGCCAGGCCTCCCTGTCCATCACCATCTCTCAGAGTTCACTCAGACTCACGTCCATCAAGTCAGTGATGCCATCCAGCTATCTCATCCTCTGTTGTCCCCTTCTCCTCCTGCCCCCAATCCCTCCAAGCATCAGAGTCTTTTCCAATGAGTCAACTCTTGGCATGAGGTGGCCAAAGTACTGGAGTTTCAGCTTTAGCATAATTCCTTCCAAATGAACTGGTATTATTAATAAAATTTTCTATCAAAAGCTTTAAAATTTTGGAGATATAGTTATACTTGAGAGATAAGTTGAAAATGGACAAGTTTCTCATTTAATCATATGTACAACCCACTCCAGTGTTCTTGCCTGGAGAATCTCATGGGCAGAGAAGCCTGGTGGGCTACAGTCCATGGGGTCGCAAAGAGTGGGACACGACTGAGTGACTTCACTTCATTTCACTTTCACTGTATTCAGAGGGCTTTCCACATGGCTCAGTGGTAAAGAATCCACCTGCCAATGGAGACAGGGGTATTTGATCTCTGGGTCAGGAAGATACCCTGGAATAGGAAACGGCAACCCAGTCCAGTATTCTTGCCTGGGAAATTTCATGGACAAAGGAGCCTAGCAGGCTATAGTCCATGGGGTCACAAAACAGTCAGACACGACTTAGCAACTAAACAACAAAAACTGTTTATGGAATCCATAAAGCAAGCCATACTCAGATTCCACATTCCTCTTTACTCTCTCTGGCCATGGTTTAAAATTTAATAAGCACTGTCTTTGAGAGTAGCTGTTTTTCTAAACACTATACTGCATTAATAAATTGTTTCCTTCCAAAAGAAAAGGACTTGTGAACATATTGACTGCCGTCCTCTCCTGGGGAGAAGGCAGCTTACTCTCTATCACCTGCAGAGGCACTGGAACGAAAGCATAATCATTTGTATCGGGATTCTGAATCATATGCGCCAGATTTCAGGGCTTTTGCCCTGGATTGGCTGGCCTTTGGGAGCAGGAAAACAGAAGAGGAAATGTCCATGTTTGAGCTGGCATGTACTGTACAATTTTATCCAGCACTGACAAGTCCCTGCTGTTGGAAACCTGTAGAAGTTGTGCAGTTTGTAACTATTGGCCAAATAACCATGCTGTGTGCATAAAAGAATAAAGAAAAGATGAAACATTTACAAAAACACATATACACCTTCTTAGAAATCAAGGTTTCTCATTCTGATTTGACTCCTGAAGCTGTCACATAATATATGTTTTTAAAAATTAGGTGGATATTTAAGTTCATTTTTAAATCTCTGTTGTATGTGTGTATGTGTGTTTGAGAGAGAGAGAGCTCAGTTGTGCCCGACTGTTTGCAACCTTATGGACTGTAGCCTGCCAGGCTCCTCTGTCCATGGCATTCTCCAGGCAGGAATACTGAAGTGGGTTGCCATTTCCATCTCCAGGGATCTTCCCAATCCAGGGATAGAACCCGTGTGTCTGAAGTCTCCTGTAGTAAGAGGTGGATTCTTTATCATAAGCGCCACCAAATCTCTGTTATCATATTGCAATATGTCAGGGCCATCTTGCAGAATGTTTGAAGGATATTATCTGTTTATTTTTCTTTCAAACAGAATTTTAAATAAAGGCAAAATTTATTTTAATAACTGATTAAAGTTTCTCTAAGGTCTTTTATTTTTCTTATTTATTAAGGTCTGGAAACATCACATTCAACTTCCTCCATGAATATAAAGCAAGGTGCATGAGATGGAAATAATTATCAGTAATTAGTTGGTGTTTCAACACAGCAGTTTTAGGCTTTTGAAACAAAATTAATCTAGAAATTGCTCTACTTTTTAAATGACATGCTTTTAAATATCATACGTGCACTATGGTTGATGTATGGAAACATGCCCAGTTACAGACACTGTATACACACAGATGCTCCTTACTTTTTGCAGCAACTGTGCTCAAGAGAAGCTATGTATATAAATCACACATTTTTAAAAATGAATTATTTAGAAATTCTTTGGGGATTTCTACTTTAATAACTTGTATTGACTCATTTTATAACAAAAAAAAATCTTGCCCAGAAATTATCCCTTTTGAAAGTACTGTGTCTGACATAAGTATTATATCAGTAGAGAGAGGCAAAATCAAATGTAAGAATTAGGACTTTGAAAGCAGAAAGAAGTTTTAGCTATTTTTTTAAAGTAGTGTTTAGTAAAAAAAAATAATAAATGTTAGCAGTGCAATTATTTTTCTCTTTTCTCAAAGATATATTTTTTCTTAACTGACCAAAAGAATATATATATGTGTGTGTTTCTCGCTCTCTCTCTCTCTATATATATATATGAATATATATTATTATTTTTTAACTGACAGCAGAGGATGTGATGGCTGGATCGCACCACCTACTCAATGGACATGAGTTTAAGCAAGTTCTGGGAGATGGTGAAGAACAGGGAAGCCTGTGACCATGTGGTCACAGAGAGTCAGACACGACTGAGTGACTGAACAGCAGTGAACAACAACAACTGATCTAGCCTTCCATTCAACAACGTAGCAGAAAGAAGTTTTAGCTATTTTTTTTTAAGTAGTGTTTAGTAAAAAAAATATACTCAATAAATGTTAGCAGTGCAATTATTCTTCTCTTTTCTCAAAGATATATTTTTTCTTAACTGACCAAAATAATATATATATGTGTGTGTTTCTCGCTCTCTCTCTCTCTTTCTCTCTCTCTCTATATATGAATATATATTATTATTTTTTAACTGACAGCAGAGGATGTGATGGTTGGATTGCACCACCTACTCAATGGACATGAGTTTAAGCAAGTTCTGGGAGGTGGTGAAGAACAGGGAAGCCTGTGACCATGTGGTCACAAAGAGTCAGACACGACTGAGTGACTAAACAGCAGTGAACAACAACAGCTGATCTATCCTTCCATTCAACAACATCTAACTTAAAAACTGGAATTCTTAGCAGAACACTCAAGTTCTCACCAGTTGTAATTATGCTGAGTTGAAAGGTAAGTAAAGAAGAGGGTATAGTGTGTTTATCTAGGTCTAACTAGAGAAGTAAAGCAGAAAATTTTCTTCATTGCTCATGTGATGAAGATCAAAATTAGCTCTACATTTTTTTGAAAAGCATATGCAATATATATTTGTATACTGAACTATGATTTTTCATTTTAGAAATTTGCTTTGCCTGAAAAGAAAAAAATATTCAGCCCAGATGTGTATACTAGTTACCTATCGCTATCTCAGATATGCAGATGATACCTCTCTAGTGGCAGAAAGTGAAGAGGAACTAAAGAGCCTCTTGCTATGGGTGAAAGAGGAGAGGGAAAAAGTTAGCTTTAAATTCAACATTCAAAAAGCTAAGATCATGACATCTGGTCCCATCACTTGACGGCAAACAGATAGGGAAATAGTGGAAGCAATTTTTTTAACTGACAGCAGAGGATGTGATGGCTGGATTGCACCACCTACTCAATGGACATGAGTTTAAGCAAGTTCTGGGAGGTGGTGAAGAACAGGGAAGCCTGTGACCATGTGGTCACAAAGAGTCAGACACGACTGAGTGACTAAACAGCAGTGAACAACAACAGCTGATCTATCCTTCCATTCAACAACATCTAACTTAAAAACTGGAATTCTTAGCAGAACACTCAAGTTCTCACCAGTTGTAATTATGCTGAGTTGAAAGGTAAGTAAAGAAGAGGGTATAGTGTGTTTATCTAGGTCTAACTAGAGAAGTAAAGCAGAAAATTTTCTTCATTGCTCATGTGATGAAGATCAAAATTAGCTCTACATTTTTTTGAAAAGCATATGCAATATATATTTGTATACTGAACTATGATTTTTCATTTTAGAAATTTGCTTTGCCTGAAAAGAAAAAAATATTCAGCCCAGATGTGTATACTAGTTACCTATTGCTATCTCAGATATGCAGATGATACCTCTCTAGTGGCAGAAAGTGAAGAGGAACTAAAGAGCCTCTTGCTATGGGTGAAAGAGGAGAGGGAAAAAGTTAGCTTTAAATTCAACATTCAAAAAGCTAAGATCATGACATCTGGTCCCATCACTTGACGGCAAACAGATAGGGAAATAGTGGAAGCAATGACAGATTTTATTTTCTTGGGCTCCAAAATCACTGTGGACAGTGACTGCAACCATGAAATTAAAAGATACTTGCTCCTTGGAAGAAAAGCTATGACAAACCTAGACAACATATTAAAAAGTAGAGAAATTACTTTGCCGACAAAAGTCTATATAGTCAAAGTTATGGTTTTTCCAGTAGTCATGTATGGATGTGAATTGTACCATGAAGAAGGCTTAGCACTGAAGACTTGATGCTTTTGAATTGTGATGCTGGAGAAGATTCCTGAGAGTCCCTTGGACAGCAAGAAGATCAAATGAGTAAATCCTAAAGGAAGTCAACCCTGAATATTGAAAAGCCAATTCATTGGAAAAGACCCTGATGCTAGGAAAGACTGAGGGTAGGAGGAGAAGGGGGAAAAAGGATGAGATGGTTGGATGGCATCACCAATTCAATGGACAAGAGTTTGAGCAAACTCTGGGAGACAGTGAAGGACAGGGGAGCCTGGTATGCTCCAATCCATGGGGTTGCAAAGAGTCAGAAACGATTTATCAACTGAACAATAACAACAACAATTGCTACTCTAACACATTACCACCAGTTCAGTGGCATAAAGCAACACAAATGTATCATCCTACAGTCCTGGAAGTCAGAACTGCAAAACCATTTGCATGGGGTTAAATTCAAGATGTCAGTAGACTGGTTCCCTCTGAAGTCTCTAGGAGAGAATCTCTTTCTACTCTTTTCCAGCTGCTAAAGGCTGCCTGCTTCCCTTGGCTAATGGCCTCCTCCCAAGAAGCACTTTTCTCCAAACTTGACTTCTTCTATCACCACATCTCCTTCTCATCACTGACCAGTCTTATAATGACCCTTGTTATTACAATGCATCCTCGCCCATATAATCCAGAATAACCTTCCCTTTTCAAGGTTCTTAATCACATCTGCAAAGTTCTTTTGGCCATGTGAGGCAATATATTAAATGTTAACAGTTCTGAGAATTAAGACCTGGGCATCTTTTTGAGGGGGTTATTATTTTGTCTACAACTCAGTGTTAGAACCTCATTTTAAGGTATTAATATCAAATTTGTTTCTCTTCCTCACTGCACAAACATTTAAATTAGTCTATAAGAATGTTCATCTAGCAGTTACTGAAAACACTCCATCTACCAGGTAAAGGCCAAGTGCCTTGTATCTACATATTTAATCCTTACAACAAACCTGTACTATTAATTTTTGCTCACTGTACACATGAAGAGATTGTAACACAGAGTGTTCAATTCCTTGTTCAAGATTCTAAATGTAGCAAGTGATGACTTGGTATGTCAGGGCCAATATGACTCCAGAGTTTCTCCTCCTAACCCCAACTTTATTCCAATTCTCTTTAGAAATTACCAAAGAGGATTCTCATATGCAAATTAAAAGTATGCATATAATGTATTGCGTGTGTGCCCAGCTGCTCAGGCCTATCTGACTCTTTGCAAAACTTTGGACTGTAATCCACCAAGCTCTTCTGTCCATGGGTTTTTTCAGGCAAGAATACTGAAGTGGGTCGCTATTCCCTCCTTCAGGGGATCTTCCCAACCCAGAGATCGAACCCAGGTCTGCTGCTTAATGCATTAACTATGCCAACTAAGATGTGGGCACATTCAAACTAGTTACTGGAGTTAACGTGAGGCACCTCCTTAGAAGGCTGATGGTGTCTGTTTGCAACTGAGACAGCATATCAGATGTTAATGTTATTAAA
>SJYC01038381.1:0-40629 GCA_006408675.1 Madoqua kirkii
ATAACTCATGAATTAGTCACACCAGTCTCTTTGCTTTGAAATAGTTTTAATTTATTCTGAAGGATTTGGGATGGTTTCCACCACCAGCTATATTTATTAATGTGATGTACAATCCTTTTGCGTGTATTTAAGAAACAACCATAACATCAAAGTTAATGATGAGAAATGAAAAACTACCCCACTAAAACCAGGTACAAAGTAAGAATATCCCTTTTAAGCACTCCTTTTCAACAATCTACTGGAAATCTTTGCTAATGTTATGAGGGCAAGAAAAGGAAATAATAGGTATACAAATGAAGAAGAAAACATAAAACTATCTTTGTTCACAGACAACATGATCATCTATGGAGAAAATGTGAAAGAATTGACAAAATCCTTGAACTAATAAGCAGTTATAGCAAGATTGCAGGATACAAAGTGAATATAAAGATGTCAGTTGCTTTCTTATATATCAACAATAAACAAAATGAATTTGAAAATAAGAACAATGCCATTCACATTTTCACCCCCTCAAATGAAACAGTTGCGTGTAAATCTAACAGAATATGTATAAGAAAGATATGTATATAGAACACTATATAAATCTGATAAAATTAAAAAGAACTAAATAAAAGCAAAGGGCACCCCCTGTTCATGGATAGGAAGACTCAATATTGTGCAGATGCCAGTTCTTCCCAACTTGATCTACCTATTCAGTGTGATCCCAATCAATATCCTGGTAAGTGATTCATGTGTCCAACAAACTGATTCAAAGTTTATTATAGAGAGGCAAAAGACCTAGAATAGCTAACACAATATTAAAGAAGAACAACAAGGTTGAGAGACTGCTACTGCCTGACTTTAAGACTTACTACAAAGCAATAGTAATCAAGATGAAGTGGTACTGTCAAAAGAAGAGACAAACAAATCAATAGAACACAATAGAAAGCTGAAAAATAGACAATCATAAATATAGTCAACTTATCTTTGACTAAGGAGCAAAAGCAATACCATGCAGCAAAGAAAGTCCATTCAATGAATGCTCTGGATAAATCAGACATTCACACACACAAAAATGAATCTAGACAAAAACCTTACTCCTTTACTTTCCTTTAAATCAAAACGGATCATAGATATAAATAGGAAACACACAATGATAAAACTCCTAAAAGAGAAGATAATATAGAAGAGATACTAGATGATTTTGAATTTGTCAATGACTTTTTAGAGATAATGCCAAAGACAAAATCAATGTGAGAAATAAAGCGTAATTTTAAAGTTAAAAGTTTGTGCTCTGTGAAAGATGCTGTGAAGAGAATGAGAAGGCAAGTCATGGAGTGTGAGAAGATATTTTCAAAATATACATCCAACAAAGGACTGTTATTCAAATTACATAAGAATTATTAAAACTCAACAATAAGAAAACAACCCAATTAAAAAATGGGCCAAAGATCTTAAAAGGCCTCAGCAAAGAAGACATGCAGATGAAAAACAAGTGTATGAAAAGATGCACCATTTCATATGTTGTCTTGGAAATGCAAATTAAAACAACAATGAGATGGGACTTCCCTGGTGGTCCAGTGGCTAAGATTTTGCACTCCCATTACAGAAGGTCTGGATTCAATCCCTGATTGGGGAACTAGATCCCACATGCTGCAACTGAGGCTTTGCATGCTACAACTAAAACTCCTGCATGTGCAACAAAAATATAAAGATCCCACATGCTGAAACTAAAAGATGCCACATGCCTGCAAAGAAGATCGAAGATCCCATGCATTGCAACTAAGACCCAGTGCACCCAAATAAATAAAAATAAAGATTAAGAAAAAAAAACCAACAACAGTGGAATCACAATATAAATCTACTGGAATGGACAAAATCTCAAACATTGGCAAAATCATATCCTGGCAGAGATGTGGAGCAACAGAAATCTCATTCATTGCTGGTGGTAATATAAAATTGTACACTTACTTTGGAAGACAGTTTGGTGGTTTCTGACAAAACTAAACATACTCTTACCACGTGATCCAGCACTTGTGCTCCCTAGTATTTACACAAAAACCTGAACACAAATATTTATATCAACTTTATTCATAATTGCCCAAACTTGAAAGCCAACTACATGCCCTTCAGTAGCTGAATAAATAAACTGTAGTCCATCCAGACAATGGAATATCATTTACTGCTAAAAAGAAGTAAGCTATCTCACATAAACAACCTGATCTTATACCTAAAGCAACTAGACAATGAAGAACAAACAAAACCCAAAGTTAGTTGAAGAAAATAAACCATAAAGATCAGAGCAGAAATAAATAGAATAGAGATAAAGAAAACAAACAAACAAAAAAATGAAACTAAAAGCTGGTTCTTCAAAAAGAAATTGATAAAGCTTTAGCCAGATTCATCAAGAAAAAAGGGAGAGGATTCAAATCATAAAATTAGAAATGAAAAAGGAGAAGTTACAACTGACACTAAGAAATACATTAGATCATCAGAGACTATTACAAGCAACTATATGTCAATAAAATGAACAACCTAGAAGAAATGGATAAGTTCTTAGAAAGATACAATCTTTGAAGACTGAACTAGGATAAAGTATAAAACCACAAGACCAACTACAAGTAATGAAATTTGAAACTGTGATCGAAAAAACTTTCCACAACAAAACTTCAGGCCCAGGTGACTTCATAGGGGAATTCTATCAAACATTTAGAGAAGAGTTAACAACTATTCTTCTGAAACTATTCCAAAAAGTGCAGAGGAAGGAATATTCTCAAACTCATTCTATGAGACCATCATTACCCTGATACCAAAATCAGACAAATGATATACTGTTCAATGAAATATTATGCTGCCATTAAAAACAAATGAAATAATGCCCTTTGCAGCAAAATGAATGGGCCTAGATATTATTATACTAAATAATTTGGGAAAAGACAAATATATGATACCACTTATATACTGGAGAAGAAAATGGCAACTCTCGCCAGTACTCTTGCCTGGGGAATCCCATGGATGGAGGAGCCTGGTAGCCTACAGTCCAAGAGGCACAAAGAGTCAGACATGATTCAGCAACTTCACTCACATACGTGGAAACTAAAAAATGATCAAAATGAACTTATTTAGAAACAGAGACTTTGAAAAAAAAAAACAACTTATGGTTACCAAAGGGGAAAGGTACTGGGAGGGACAAATTAGGAGTTTGGGGTCAACATATATACAGTACTAAATATAACATAGATAATCTATATGAACCAATTGTACAGCATAGTGAGCTCTACTCAATATTCTCCAATGACCTGTATAGGAAAAGAACCTGAAAAGGGATGGATATATCTATATGAATAACTGAATCACTTTTCTGTATAGCAGAAACTAACACAATATTGTAAATCAACTATATCCCAGTATAAAATAAAAATTTAATGAAAATGAAAAAAAAAACAAGCTATAAAAAGATATAAGTATTACCAAGTGAAAGAAGCTGATGTGAAAATGCTACATAATGTGTGGTTCTAACTGTATGTTACTTTGCAAAAGGCAAAACAGCATAGAGCACAAAAATCTTAGTGGTTGCCAGGGCTTTGATGAGGGAATGAATAAGTGGAGCATAGAGGGCTTTTCAGGCAGTGAAAATGCTGTGTATGATACTATTATGATAGATTCATATCATTTTATATTTATCCAAATCCACAGAATGTACAATACCAAGAGTGAATCTTACTGTAAATTGTGGCCTTTGGGTGAATGTAATATGTCAATGTAAGTTCATCAGTTGTAACAAATGTACCATTTATGTGGAAGATACAGATGAAGAGGAAGTTATGTATGTGTGAGGGCAAGAGGTAATATAGGAAGTGTCTATCTTCCTACAAAAGAAATTTTGCTGTGATCTTTACAACACTATAATTTTAAAGTCTTAAATAAAAAATATTCCTATCATAGTTTGAGGTATAGATCTAAGGTAATCTTCAAGGAGATCAAACCAGTCCATCCTAAAGGAATCTAGTCCTGAATATTCATTGGAAAGACTGATGCTGAAGCTGAAACTCCAATACTTTGGCAACCTGATGTGAGGAACTGTACAATGCCAAGAGTGAGTCTTACTGTAAACTGTGGCCTTTGGGTGAATGTGATATGTCAATGTAGGCTCATTGGTTGTAACATCAGGGTCATTGGAAAAGACCCTGATGCTGGGCAAGTTTGAAGGCAGGAGGAGAAGGGGATGAAAGAGGATGAGAGAGTTGGATGGCCTCATCAATTCGATGAACATGAATTTGAGCAAGCTCTGGGAGTTGGTGATGGACAGGGAAGCCTGGCGTGCGCAATCTATGGGGTCACAAAGAATCGGACACCACTGAGTGACTAAACTGAACTTAATATTGCAAGAAACATGTTTATAATTAAGTATGTATATTAGAATATAGGAAATCTGACCAGAAATACTTCCATAGAAACTATAATGATAATCTTTAACATAAAAACAAAAGTTAAGGTGACAAAAAACAGAGAATCAAAAAATAGTTATTTGAAGAGATTATTGCATATAATAAATTTAGAAAGAGGATTTAACTGTGTAGTCTGGGTATAGAAGAACAAACCATTTGTACCAAGTGGAGGGGAGGCCCAGTCATTATGTACATGACTACCTGATGAATGGCAGAGACAAAATACCCAGTCAGCTGGGAAGAAATAACTAGCACAAACAGTGCCAGGACAACTTTATCTATATATGTAATAAACTTTGAATTCTGCTTTTCATGAATACAAAAGAAATCATTTCTATGCAAACAAACTTGCTAAAGACAGAACTTTCATGAAAGCATAGGAGAACAGATCAGAGTAGGGAAGGATCCAAAGTTCAAGTCTAAAAGATAGGATTAAGACATTCAAATACATTAAATTAAAGAACTTCTTATTAAAAGACATTGTGAAAAGACAAACAACTAAGTCAGGGAAAAAATATTTTTCAAAAGACATGACCAAGAAAAACGTATATCCAGAATATGTAAGAATTACCCCCTCAAAACACGTAAAAGCAAATAATATAAATGTGGGGAAATATAAAAGAGGCATTTGATAAAAGAAATATAGGTAGCCAACCTTATTAATGCATGTGTGGTGCTTAGTTGCTCAGTCATGTCTGACTCTTTGCAAGCCCATGGACTGTAGCCCCCCCCAGCCCATGGCTCTCTTTCCATGGGGAGTGTCTAGGAAAGAATATCGAACTGGGTTGCCATGCCCTCCTCCAGGGGATCTTCCCAATCCAGGGATCAAACCCAGGTCTCCCACATTGCAGGCAGACTGTTTGCCATCTGAGCCACCAGGGAAGCCCTACCTTATTAAGAGGTAAAGAATTACAAAATAAAACAAGTTAAGTTAATTCATATCCATGATATAGATAATGTTTAAAAGACTGACAGTTCCAAATACTGGAAAGCATATAGTGGAACAGGAAATTAAGTACTGATGAGGGAATTAGTTCAACAAGGGAAAGCAGTTGGGCATTACGTAGTGAAGTTGAGGTTATGCTTATACAAAACCCAGTGGTTCTATTCCAAGGAACATAACATAGAGAACTATTTCCATATGCTTATCAGGTGATATATACAAAAATGTCAATAGAGGGAGAGTTTGAAACAGGTAGGAAATAATGCAAATGTACATTAAGGAGAGAGTAGATAAGTAAATCATCTTAAATTCATATAGCTGACCCCAAACAACACTAGTTTGAGCTGCTTGGTCCACTTATACACATATTAAATAGATGGGGAAACAAATGGAAACAGAGACTTTATTTTGGGGGGCTCCAAAATCAGATGAGGGCTGCAGCTGTGAAATTAAAAGGTGCTTGCTCCTTGGAATAAAAGCTGTGACTACCTAGACAGCATATTAAAAAGCAGAGACATTACTTTACCAACAAACGTCCTTCTACTCAAGGCTATGGTTTTTCCAGTAGTCATGTATGGTTGTAAGAGCTGGACTATAAAGAAAGCTGAGTGCCAAAGAATTGATGCTTTTGAACTGTGGTGTTGCAGAAGACTCTTGAGAGTCCCTTGGATGGCAAGGAGATCCAACCAGTCCATCCTAAAGGAAGTCAGTCCTGAATGTTCATTGGAAAGATTGATGCTGAAGCTAAAACTCCAATACTTTGGCCACCTGATGCAAAGAACCAACTCATTGGAAAAGACCCTGATGTTGGGAAAGATTGAAGGTGGGAGGAGAAGGAGGTAACAGAGGATGAGATGATTAGATGACATCACTGACTCGATGGACATGAATTTGAGCAAACTTTGGGAGTTGGTGATGGACAGGGAAGCCTAGCATGCTGCAGTCCATGAGCAAAGAGTTGGACATGACTGAGCGATTGAACTGATCTTAGAATATTTTTTGACATTTGTGACAATTTCAAAGAAACTCACAGATGAGTCACATAGTCTAGAAATATCAAAAAATAAGAAAAAGTTAGGTATGTGAAGAATGAATAAAATATATGTAAATACTAGTCTATTCTGTTATTTGCTATCATAAAATATATACAGATATATTGTAAAAGGTTAAAATTCATCATAACCTATGTATTTATAGACCTTACCTTGTGCAATTCCAAGCAGAGAGAAACAGAAACAAATATAAAGATGCAATATTAAATCATGACTGCATAAAATTGACTATAATGAACACTAATACTATAATAATTTTATAGTATTTCCTGTTGCTTTTGCAGTGAGCTCAAGTGTTGGGAGTATCTGCTTAAAAGGCTGTGTGGGGCTAATCATGTCCATGTGAGCAATTTGTCTCTCCAGTAGATAGTGAATTGCAGTAAAGAAGTGATCTCTTGAGGTTCCTGAGTATTTTTCATCACACAGTGCAAAAGCGTAAACCTTGAATAACACCATGGGACCCATACAAAGTACCACTAGTGATGCTGGAAGCACTCCCAAAAAGCAGAGAAAAGTCATGACATTACAAGAAAAAGTTAAACTGCTTGTTGTGTACCATAGATTGAGGTCTGCAGCTGTGGTTGCCCACCATTCCAAGATAAATGAATCCAGCCTAAGGACCATTGTCAATAAAATGCAAATATGCCAACAGGTATGAGAACTTTGTATTTTTTGTGAAATACCTTTTTATTTTATTTTGAAAGTGAAAACCTCATATTGAAAATGAAGCTTTTATGTGGGTGCATGCTGCTATACAGAAGGCATACCTATAGACTCAATATGATTTGAGAAAAAGCAAAGTTACTTATAACAACTTAAAGCAAAAGGAAGGTGAAGGATCTAAATCTGGAGATAACTTTCCAAATTATGTCAAGATATTAGGAGAAGCAGCGTCTTCTACCAACAGGCAGCAGAAGAGTTTCTATGCTATTAAGAAACCTCATTCTTGTTAAGGAGAAATTATATCTGCCTGACTAGATTTTTCATGCAGATAAAAATGCCCTATTCTAGAGGAAGGAAGCCACAGAAGACATATATTAGTAATGCAGAGAAGTCAGTACCAGTATTTAATCAAGAAGGGACAGAATAACTCTACTGTTTCGTGCAAATGCAGTTGGGTTTATGATCAGCACTGCCTGTATCTTTAAAGTTGCTAAACTCCAAGCCTTAAAAGGAGTAGATAAACACTAGCTGCCAGTTTGTTTGTGGTACAAGAAGTTCTAGTCAATGAGATCCTTTCACTGGTTCCATCTACACTTTGTCCCTAAAGTCAGGAAGTACCTTGATAGCAAAGGACTGCCTTCAAAGGTTCTTTTCATACTAGACAATACTCTCAGCCACACTGAACCCTGTGAGTTCAACACTGAAGTTTTCTACTTGCCTCCCAACACAATATTTCTAATTCAACTTTTAGATCAGGGGGTCATGAGGACCTTTAAGGCTCATTACTCACAGTATTCTGTGGAGGGACTGTCAATACTATGGAAGAAAACCTTGATAGAGAGCAACGTGAAAGTCTGGAAGGATTATGCCATTGAAGATGCCATCGTGGTGTCACAGAAAAGTCTGAGCAGATCGGCAGCCAGAGACAATAAATTCCTGCTGGAGAAAACTATGTCCAGACATTGTGCATGACTTCACAGGATTGCTACAGAGTCGATGAAGGAATTATGAAAAGCCTGTGGATGTGGCCAAAAACAGGTGGAGGGGAAGTGAAGACTGTCAAGATATGGATCTTGAAGAAATTCAACAGCCAACAGACACCACACTGAAGAATGAACAGAAGATGGTTTCATAGAGATAAGTTCTTCCCAACCAGTGTCAGACAGTGAGGAAGAAGATGTGGAAGAATCAGTACTAGAAAACAAACTGACACTATATAATTTGGCAGAAGAGTTTATTGAAGACCACTTTTGACTTCTCTTAGGAAATGGATTTTTCTATGATATAGGCACTGAAACAAAAGCAAATGGTGGAAGAAGGATTGGTACCATATAGAAACATTTTTAGAGAAATGAAAAATTACAATATATTTCTGTAAATTTACACTGAGTGTGCCTAGCTCTCCTGACTCCCTCCCCCTCCTTCACGTCTGCCAACTCTGAGTCAGCAGGACCAATCCCTCCTCTTCCTTCTGCTCAGACTACTCAGTGTGAAGATGACGAGGATGAAGACCTTCATGATGATTCACTTCCACTTAATTAACAGAAAATAATCACTATGCTGTACAGTTAATACGCTTGTCTGTTGCGCGTATGTTTGTGTCTTTATGTGGAAATCTAACTACTATGCAGCAAGAACTGTTTGATAATTTTGTGTCATTATTGCCTAAGTATTCATTGTGTGCAAGACTTGTATTTAAGTAGATAACCTGTCCTTACATAGATATAAGGTGAGTGATATTAAATGTAAAATTCAAAATGTTTTATCTTTCTTACTGTTTTATAACTTAAAAAAAAAAACTACATGACTGTACACTTTGTCTCACTTGTAACTGGAGAAGCTATTATCAGCCTATCTGCACAGGTAAGTGTTATTTTAATGCAACAATACTTCCAATAGTGTATTATGAATATGACTGTAATACCGTATGCCATAAAAATTTTACAGTGATTCATTCATTAGTGTATAGGCTATGGTACCATGAACCAATCATCTCAATTACTCCAGTCTACCACAAAACAATCACATTGATTCTTTGTTATCAGTGAAGGAACTGTTATACCTGTAAATAAATACAGATTTCTTTTTCACATAATTTTTTTTTCATTTTTGATGTCTAGTGTTGGTAATACATAAAACATCTACAATGTACTGTGTAAGTCAGTACTGATGTAACTACTGACAGGTAATTCATCTTGCAAACAGATGATGTCAGTATCAATAAATATAGTAGAATACTGTATTTATTTATATGTATTTTCTCCTTCTTTTGAGTTTCTTAATAACATTTTCTCTAGCCTACTTTATTGTAAGAATATAATATTATATATATATATATATATATATCTTACAAAATACATCTTAATTGACTTTATGTTAGTAGTAAGCCTTCTGATCAATAGCAGGCTATTAGTAGTTAGGTTTGGGGGGAGTCAAAAATTATACATGAATTTTCAACTTCAGGGGAGAGTCAGACCCCCTAACACCTGAGTTGTTCAAGGGTCAATTATAGTTGTAAATCACACATTTTTGAAAATAAATGAAGCAGGCTATCAACATGAATGAAATTCAAAATATGACATTTAGGGGAAAGTCACTGAAGGGCATATGAAAGAGTAAGTTATTATCAGCATATAAAAATAAAGAGCAGACAAAGCTAACCAGTATTTTTAGGACATACATATGTGGTAAAACCAAAAAGAATATAAAGGGAAATGTTAATGAACATTTTAGAATGTTGACTCCCAAAAAAGATGGGCAGAAATGGAAATGGACTTGACCTGTGTCTGATTTTCCAGTTTTTAAGGTAGGTGGCTTGTACATACTGGTTTGTCTTATTGTTTTTTGTAAAATTGTACATATCTGTCAAATAGTTCGTTTTAATGTTCTTATTTCACAGTAAGATCATTTAAGTACTCTAATTTTATGTCTGAGTAAAGAATAAAAGAATTTGAGCTTGATTTTATCTATATTATGTTCTAAAAATAGTCACCCTCCTCAGCTGTTCTTCACTAATCAAACAAGTTTATCCTAAAAAATTTCATCACTACTTTATGGGTAGTAGCCATTCTGCTTTTCTTTGAGGTAATCACTGCAAATATTTCACCACTGCATGCTAGGGGCTGAAATTCTAGAACATTTATGAGACTGTGCCTTGAGTAGGGTGCCATCGCCTTCTCCTATCTTACACTTAACCAACCCAAATCCCTCAAATTTCCTGAAGCTTTGTTTGAAACCTATTCCTAATATCAACTCCCATATCACTCAGGGTTCTAACTAACCTGACACAATTTTTCATACTTAAATATGCTATGGGAGAGGGAGAGGGTGGGATGATTTGGGAGAATGGCATTGAAACATATACAATATCATATATGAAACGAATCGCCAGTCCGGGTTTGATGCATGATACTGGATGCTTAGGGCTGGTGCACTGAGATGACCCAGAGGGTTGGTACAGGGAGAGAGGAGGGAGGGAGGTTCAGGATGGGGAATCCGTGTATACCTGTGATGGATTCATGTTGATGTATGGCAAAAGCAATACAATGTGTTATTTTAATGCAACAATACTTCCAATAGTGTATTATGAATATGACTGTAATACCGTATGCCATAAAAATTTTACAGTGATTCATTCATTAGTGTATAGGCTATGGTACCATGAACCAATCATCTCAATTACTCCAGTCTACCACAAAACAATCACATTGATTCTTTGTTATCAGTGAAGGAACTGTTATACCTGTAAATAAATACAGATTTCTTTTTCACATAATTTTTTTTTCATTTTTGATGTCTAGTGTTGGTAATACATAAAACATCTACAATGTACTGTGTAAGTCAGTACTGATGTAACTACTGACAGGTAATTCATCTTGCAAACAGATGATGTCAGTATCAATAAATATAGTAGAATACTGTATTTATTTATATGTATTTTCTCCTTCTTTTGAGTTTCTTAATAACATTTTCTCTAGCCTACTTTATTGTAAGAATATAATATAATATATATATATATATATATATCTTACAAAATACATCTTAATTGACTTTATGTTAGTAGTAAGCCTTCTGATCAATAGCAGGCTATTAGTAGTTAGGTTTGGGGGGAGTCAAAAATTATACATGAATTTTCAACTTCAGGGGAGAGTCAGACCCCCTAACACCTGAGTTGTTCAAGGGTCAATTATAGTTGTAAATCACACATTTTTGAAAATAAATGAAGCAGGCTATCAACATGAATGAAATTCAAAATATGACATTTAGGGGAAAGTCACTGAAGGGCATATGAAAGAGTAAGTTATTATCAGCATATAAAAATAAAGAGCAGACAAAGCTAACCAGTATTTTTAGGACATACATATGTGGTAAAACCAAAAAGAATATAAAGGGAAATGTTAATGAACATTTTAGAATGTTGACTCCCAAAAAAGATGGGCAGAAATGGAAATGGACTTGACCTGTGTCTGATTTTCCAGTTTTTAAGGTAGGTGGCTTGTACATACTGGTTTGTCTTATTGTTTTTTGTAAAATTGTACATATCTGTCAAATAGTTCGTTTTAATGTTCTTATTTCACAGTAAGATCATTTAAGTACTCTAATTTTATGTCTGAGTAAAGAATAAAAGAATTTGAGCTTGATTTTATCTATATTATGTTCTAAAAATAGTCACCCTCCTCAGCTGTTCTTCACTAATCAAACAAGTTTATCCTAAAAAATTTCATCACTACTTTATGGGTAGTAGCCATTCTGCTTTTCTTTGAGGTAATCACTGCAAATATTTCACCACTGCATGCTAGGGGCTGAAATTCTAGAACATTTATGAGACTGTGCCTTGAGTAGGGTGCCATCGCCTTCTCCTATCTTACACTTAACCAACCCAAATCCCTCAAATTTCCTGAAGCTTTGTTTGAAACCTATTCCTAATATCAACTCCCATATCACTCAGGGTTCTAACTAACCTGACACAATTTTTCATACTTAAATATGCTATGGGAGAGGGAGAGGGTGGGATGATTTGGGAGAATGGCATTGAAACATATACAATATCATATATGAAACGAATCGCCAGTCCGGGTTTGATGCATGATACTGGATGCTTAGGGCTGGTGCACTGAGATGACCCAGAGGGTTGGTACAGGGAGAGAGGAGGGAGGGAGGTTCAGGATGGGGAATCCGTGTATACCTGTGATGGATTCATGTTGATGTATGGCAAAAGCAATACAATATTGTAAAGTAATTAACCTCCAATTAAAATAAATAAATTTATATTAAGAATAAAATAAAAATGCCATCAAAAAATGGTGATGTTTTCCAAACTTAGAAAGATATCAAAGAAAAAAAAAGTATTACATATTTTGAAAAGACAATACATATACTATCTTCCAAGGACTTAAAAGAAACTTTAAAAATGGTATGAACTTCAAATAGGCCCTGGTAGAAACAGGGAAATTAAAAAATCATAAACAATTTTAGATAACCATCTGCAAAAGTGAAAGACCATTAAACACAGTTGACAATTTTAATAGCCCTTATAAATTTCTATCCTAATGGATTTGTTCTGACACCTTGAATAAATTGTAATCCACAATTACTATAGCAGCTATGTCTCCTTGACATTGCATTTTGAAAACAGGCATACCCAACTATGGCTAGAAACTGACTTATTTTAAACAGTAAAAGGAAAGTCTAGGGATAATTCATTTAGGTTAGACAAAGAAAGGGACATCTCAGTGTTACATGAAAACACATATAGTTTCAGTTAATGGAATTTTTTTTTCTTTTTTAATGTTGATCACAGGAAAGCTGACCTGACAAGGAGACAGGATTACTGATATATTGTTGTCTCTCTCTAAGCAGTAGATAGAAATGTCAGAAAGATCTTTCTAATTCTAATATCTTATCTTCTTATAACCACTGGACATGGTCTATCTCAGTAAGTCTTGATCGCTGCCCTACAGCACTGGTTCCTAAGCACTGGTCCTTCCCTCTGAACAAAAGCAGATACAATTAAACTGAATTCATTGAAGATAAAAGGAACCACTTATGGAAATGGGTCAGAAGAAAGAAAAGCATGACAAATAAGTAAAGCCTGGTTGGTTGTCTCAGACTGAAGTTTATAAATGTTTGTATTTAACGCGAGAGGACAGGGCTACCATGAAACTTTAATTTTTAATACTGTAGATAAACAATTTGAAAACTAAGATGTTGCAGAAGTAGCTACTATAAAATGCCAGATCAACGATCACTTGCTGGGAAGCTTTTCCTGTGTCCTCTTCATGCACAAACACATGTATATCTGTCTGTGGATGGTAGTTAGTTGCCCTTTGTGTTGATGGGCTTGACTCTTCTACTTTGCATTTAAAAAGAAAACCTGCGAATTTAGCTATGAACATTATGCTGTTAAGTCCTCAGCCTGATTCTTTATCTAATAGTAAGGGATATAGAAAACTCCTTGATACTGGCTCCTAGATAGGCTCCACTGCTTCAGGTTTCCAAGGCTTTTTTTTAACTGTCTGTTGAGACAAAACCTTCCCTTCATCCTTCACCTAGGATTCAACTGACTTGCAAGTCAGAAGTCTGTGTGATGCTTTATATGCATTACCTCAGTTGGTCTCTCATCCACACTTAGAAGTTCACTCTCTACTTAATATTTGAGAAAACTAAAGCTTACTGAGGTTAACTTGTCACATGACTCATAAGTGGTGAAATCAAAGCTACTTCTGATTCACCTGGACTACAGCTGTGACCATGGAAATGAAGAGCAAGAGGCTTAAACTTCAAAGAGATTTCTCTGCAAAAATTGACAGGATTCAGTTATCATTGGATCTGGGACTGAGAGACAGGGAGCAACCAAGGGTGAGTGGAGGCTTCTGATGTGGTGTCATCAATAACTAATAGCAAGTAAGAGCTCTCGAAGGCAACTTGATGGGAAAGGGAGTGAGTTTGGTTTGGGCAGGCTGAATCTAAGTAAGTACCTATGGAACATTCAGGTGGTGTCCATGTAGTTAAACAAGTTCATATTGTAATCCCGAAATAAAGCCTAATGAAAATATGAAGCAGGAACTTAGAAGGAAAAGTGCAAAATAAAATTACAGTTAAAAAATCCTTTTGGCTCTAAAAATAGTACACACATATACAATATACACATTTATTATATATGCATTTAATAATATGAAATGAAATATAACATTGAAATATGTATTTCAATGTGATATATTGAAAAATAAATAAATGAAAAATTTAGCCACATTAAAAAAATGCCTAGTTTTCTAATCAGAATAAATGCTACCATTATAACCAATAAAAAATTTTAAATTTAGTTAGCTTATTTGAGTTATTTCCACATTTTATATGAAATTCAATAACTCAAATACACAAAATTTAATTTGGAAAGCAAACACTATATTGATCTTAAGCTGAAATGAAATAGAACGTTTGGTTATGAGAAGTTTCGAATTTGTTGTATATTGTGAAGTCATTACCAAAGTTCATTTGATTCAGAAATTTTCAGTGGGTGCTACAACCACTATTTAAGATGATGTGAATATCAATTTGTTTTCTGTTTCTCGACTTTATGTGTCTATCATATATAATTTATTTGCTGGTATTTACTTTTTATGATGATGTGTTTTTCTTGTTTTTAATGAGAGGGATTTTCATAAAAGCTCTTATGGGGCTTTATAAAAAATAAATGATCCTTTTTAAAAAAATCTCACACACACTAAGAAAGAGAGAAAGAGAGAAGGAAAGCATAAAAGAAAAGAATAAAATATGACCTAATTTAACCTCTGGCTAAACTTTCAAAACTATAAGGCATTAAATATGCTTATTAAATTAAATAAAAATGTTAAAACTTCTTGACTTGTGCCACTATGCCATATGTGCTAATTTCATTTAATTGTTCCCAGCTAGACATCAATTTTTTTAAAAGGAGTTAAAGAAAAAGAAGAATGGAAAATTCTTAACCTGGATAGGTAATAATCTGCCTGCAAATTCTTCATTTATGTCACCAAAGGGAAAGGGGGGCTCACATTAATACTGCATGCTAACATGCTTCTTCTAGCTTACCCCACCCACTTTAACCCAAATTGCTATTAGTCTACAGAAATGTCATAAAGTATCTGTGCAAGCTAATTTTCAGAGTTTTGCATGAAAAACTTGGGAAACGGTCACTCACTAGATGACCTTCAGATCTCTTTAGCTTTGAAAAGAAACCTCATCATGACTTTTGAACATCCAATCACCAACTACACTATGGCTTTTGGTTGACTGGGATAAAAGGTATCGGATGATTTTGTTCCTAAAATATGTAAGTGTTCTAAAAATGCTTAGCTGCTTTCAGTTGTATATGAAGTGACTCAAATGTAAAATAAATCTCTCCTCTCTATGGCTATTCCATTTATACAAGACATATTCAAAATAACTCCAGAAACCTATAATCTATCCATTAAATACAGGGGTCACATTCTTAGCTTTAAACAAATTCTGGTTTGTTAGCACTTAGTGAATTTGTTTCACAAAGTGTAAGTGACATAAGAGTATTTAAAGATCTGCACTGTGTGCACGCTCAGTAGTGTCTGACTGACTCTTTGCGACCCCATGAAGCCTTCCAGGCTCCTCCGTCCATAGATTTTTCAGGCAAGAAAACTGGAGTGGGTTGCCATTTCCTTCTCCAGGGTATCTTCCCCATCCAGGGACCCAATAGGCACCTCCAGCATCTCCTGCATTAGCAGGTGCTTCTTTACCACTGAGCCACCTAGGAAGCCCCTATTTAAAGATCTTGTCCTACCACATTTCACAGATGAGGGAAACTCAGGTCAGTGAAGAACAGTAACTTCCCCTTGGCCCTATAGTTTATGAGGTGACAAGAACCAGAACTTTCTCCCATGTTCACAGCCTCCCAGTTCAATGATGTTCCTCCTGGTCTCATTTCTTTAATATTGCTAATGTACAGGACGATAAAACTCTCACCCTGAGCACTGGCAATAATGATCAGCTATGTAATCTTCCAATTGCTATTTCTCTACGGAAATAAAGTATTTCCTCCAGAATTGAATTGAAAACAATAATTGAAATTATTGTCCCTTTGGTGACATAAATGAACACACACACACCTATACATACGCATGCATATTTTCTTTGCACATCCATATAGAACAGTCCTGGAAAGGAAAGACACACTGAGACAAGCTGAGACCTGGGATCATTTACTACAGTGCTTGCACCTGACCAAAAGTTTCTTCAAGCAGCAAAATACAAAGAAACTATAAGGGACTAAAAATAGCTGTGCATATGCTGCACAGTTGGGGCAAATGATGGACAAGAAGATACAAAAAGACCAAAACCCAACTGACACTTCCCAAGAGCAGGAGCAAAAGCGGGTACTGCGCATGACCCCTGCACTCAACCTGCCCAAAGGTTGGGCAAATCACCTAAGCCTCTTCTCTGACCTGATCCTCAACATACACACTACCCTCACCCCATATAAAGAAACCAGTTTGCTTCACTTCTAGGAGCCAGGAAGGGAACCTGTTACTTGTTTTCACTCCCCACTGCTGCTGGAGGACCACAATAAAACTTTGCCTAGATTTCTTGTCTGAAAGTGAAGTGAAAGCGTTAGTTGCTCAGTCATGTCCACAACCCCTTGGACTGTAGCCCACCAGGTTCCTTTGTCCATGGAATTCTCTAGGCAAGAATATTGGAGCAGGGAGCCATTCCCTTCTGAAAGGCAACTTCCTGACCCAGGGATCGAACCTGCGCCTCCTGCATTGCAGGCGGATTCTTTCCCTCTGAACCACATTTCTTGTCTAGTTCCTTATCAATTTCTATTGGTTAAGGAAGCCCAAGAACACTGCTCAGTAATAACACTACAGTCCTGGTCTTGGAAAAGAGCATCAACAAAGGCTAGAGAGATTATAAATGAAGTATATAACTTTCAGTGACTAAATGGAGACACAGAAATGAGGAAAATGAATTTTATTTCTGAACCCACTCTTCTGTGCATTATGACTCATGCTTGCTAACACTGAGTCACTCTGTGATGCAAATACTAGGCTTGTTCCTCTCCAGCCTTACCAACACGTATAAAACAAATGTCATCAAGTGTGTGTGAAAACATTTCTTTGCTATTTCTCTTTCCTACTAGATTGTCAGCTCTGTGAGTTTGGAATCCATGTTTCTTTCAATATCATTATAACTGCAGTGCCCTATGTATAATAGGTACTCTATATGTATTTTTTTTTATGTTTTATCATTATTTTGGCAGCACTGTGAAGCACACAAGATCTTATTTCACTGACCAGGGATGGAACCCATGCCTCCAGCAGTGGACACATGGAGTCTTAACCGCCGGACTGCCAGGGAAGTTGGGTGATCTTTAAAACTGTGTTAAATGCACAAACAAAGAGGGATCTGTGTTCTAAAACAAGTCGAATTCCTGAATCCATTTTTCTCAAGCTTAATTCTGAAGTGAGACACCAATCTATACCATGGGAAGTTTACTGGATTAACAGGCAAGCCTAGCCTTTGCTGACTACCTGAGTGGTGTAATTAACTTCTCCAGGCAGGCCTTAGTTTTCTCTCCATAAAATGGGGTAAATACTTGTCATAGTTCCCTTTCAATGTTTTTGTGAGGACAAAATAATAAAAACCAAGCCATGTAGAGATTATATTCAGCTACTCAGGCAAAAGGCCTATCACTTTCACTGCCACCATGGGCATCTGGGAGTCATTCTGGGAAGTTACTCTTCTCTCTTCTCTGTGTCTACATTTGTCCCATGCCCAGAAGGTTCTTCTCAGGAGTCGTTCCAATGCTAATGTCAGCACAAACTTCAGTCTCTAGTAAAATAAAGTAAAATTTAAAAAATAAAAAGAAGGAAAGTAAATATATTCCTTTAAAATGACATTTTCTGAGGAAAAATATCATTTACCTTTACAAGTTTACAAATGGAAATTTTTGATAAGTGCACTATCGATTCATTGCCTTTTAGTGAATTTTATTTCAAAAGATAGTAGACTTGTGGATGACAATGGAGTCTGTATCTTTAAGCTTCATGTTGTGGCAATTCTTTGAACATAAATGAACATTCCCAGAGAAAACACATTTTGTCTTATTTCCACAGAGGCTGTGGAGTTTTTTCAGGAGCTAAGTAGTTTTGAGGCCTTCTGAATGCAGAAATTGTTTTTTAAATTATGCTAAAAGATTCCAAAGTATATTTCCTTTGCTATAGAGATGTTTCCCCCTTCAATTGTAAATCAATTACCTCCAATAAAACCATGTTGTCAACAGTATTAATTACTGAGTTCCTCATAATTCTTTTGTACATGGAAACAAAAAAGGACTTTTTATATTAAATTGTCCAATGGAGTATTTAAATTGGTTTTGAAACCTTCTTGAGTTTTTTCAGGAGCTAAGTAGTTTTGAGGCCTTCTGAATGCAGAAATTGTTTTTTAAATTATGCTAAAAGATTCCAAAGTATATTTCCTTTGCTATAGAGATGTTTCCCCCTTCAATTGTAAATCAATTACCTCCAATAAAACCATGTTGTCAACAGTATTAATTACTGAGTTCCTCATAATTCTTTTGTACATGGAAACAAAAAAGGACTTTTTATATTAAATTGTCCAATGGAGTATTTAAATTGGTTTTGAAACCTTCTCTGTTTCTATGCAGTAAATACTTTTCTTAGTGAGGTTTTTAAAAAGGAGTATATTTTTTAAAATAGGTTTTTTGTCTCTTTTTTTTTCGCTTGAAAGTTATTGAGGTGAGTGGATGTTTTTTGTTGCTGTTGTTTATTTTTTGTCATATGAAGCTTGAAGATTGATTAAACAAGCAAACAATTTGGGCTCTTAATATCAAGAAATTATGCAGGAGAATAATCTCGCTATATTTTAAAACACAACTGAAATACATCTCAAAGCTAGCTAAGATTTTCTAAGCCTACTTTGGAAGAAGACTCTTGGAATTGGTCATCATCATTTACCAAAGATTTTTTGAGTGGCCAGTTTGCATAGAAAATCCTTAAAAGGGTTGCTTACAAAAAATTATACCAAACATAGTTTGCCCAAGAAGCTACTAACCCTGGTTGATATTCAGTTAACCATCAATACCAGTAAGAGAGTCATTTCAATAATAGACCAATTTGCTTCAGAAGGGTCCCACCTCTTCTGATTTTAAGAACTTGGATAGATTGCTCAATGTCACAGTATCTACTTTCTCAACTGTACAATGAGGTTATTGATATATTTCTAGGATTGGAATGGATTTTTAAAAAAAGTGTTTTTGGATATGACAGCATTTTATAAGTTGTGTAATTCACAGATGTGTGCAAACAGCAAGTTTTATTTAAAGACAGTGTATGCTAGGACCACAAACACAGTTTACACAGTAAATGATACAGCAGTTCAGAAAAGAAGCAAACATCTGGTAGTGGCAGGATATGTTTTCAATAAAGTATATTGAAAGGTTCATTTAAACTTAAAATTAAGTTAGGCAAATTATGGAAAAGCACTGCTCGATTATACTTTTAAATAAAGAAAGTCTCTTTCTGACCAAGTTAACAATGCAGCATTTTTTTTCCCTCTTCTTTACATTTGTGCTAACTGAAACCATATCTAGATTGAAAAACATTGTTTGAAATTCAGCCTCAACTAAAATATATTTACTTCCACAGATGTATCTTTGCTAATTTCAGCGGGAAGTGTGGTGCTGACATGTGATCAGCCGAGAGACAGAGTGTGACCAGCAGCTGACTGGATCTGAGCCCAAGAACAGCCATCAGATATTAACCACTTTGAGTCACAATCTTGAGTGCATGGAACGCATCTGATTGGTCATTTAATTTCTGGTCATCCAATCAGCTCATTTCCCTTACACAGAAAGTTAAACTATTTAAGTTTTCTGCTTTGTAAAGTTCTTGATTGAAATATCTAAATTAGAACTGATATGGCTATTTCATTTTCATTTTTTTCCTGCAATTCAGTTGCCAATCTCATTTAGACTTTTATATATCATTTTTATATTTTAATTTTTAAATCAATTTTTTTTCTGTGCAACTACCATACCTTCCAAATAGCAGTGTTATTTTATTATTTCACTACCACTTTTCAGATTCTTTTCATGTTATGAAAAGCCAGTCTATACTTTTCCTTCCATTTTGTAGGCATACATTTAAATTGGGGGGGGGGTGAGGAGAGGGAAGATACAAAGTGCTTTCATGAGTTCCTTAATTTTTTAAAAGAGATCTTTAAAGAGTATTTTAATATGATATTCAAAAGTGGATGTTGAGTCATGCCTTTGGTTACCACAAGATAAAAGAACAAAGAAAGCAGAAACTTAATCAGCATTTATCAGATTTTTAGAATATCTTACATGCAGTAGCTGTGGCCAATACAAATGAGACCAGCCTAATTTTATTCTGTGGCTGAAGACACTTTTAAGTTCCCTCAGGTTGTCAAAAAAAGAGCAAAGGTTTTGGAGTCTGATAGACCCGGATTTGAATCCAAGTACCACTGTATAGTGTGCATTCTGGAGTAATTAGTCTCTCTATACTTCATTTTTCTTGTATAGAAAATGGAGGCAATGCTGAACATGTTATGAAGATTAAAATGAGATAGTACACGTAAAGTTCATGGCAGTGTGCCTTGGACATATTATGTACTCAATAGTGATGAGTTTTCTAACTCATTTTTCAAAATAAGCCTTTGTTATCATATGTCACTACAATTGCAACATTAGTTACTAAAGCATATCCCCTAGCTTATCCCCAATGCTACTGAACTTAGTACCTAGAAATGGGATGATAAATACCAAATAAGCTGTAATATGTGACACTGACTAGGAGGCTGATAGTGAAGAAAGTAACATTTCAGGGTGGAAGGACAGTAGTCCATGACATGCTCAACTGAAATAGCTTAGAAGGTTGACAAGGTATAGGATGAGCTTGGAAAGGAGAAGCTGGAGAACAGAATGTCAGAGCTATTCTTAACTGCCGTTGTCTATCTATGACAAATGGAGAAGGTAATATCAACCCACTCCAGTGTTCTTTCCTGGACAATTCCAGGGATGGGGGAGCCTGGTGGGCTGCTGTCTATGGTGTCATACAGTCGGACACAACTGAAGTGACTTAGCAGCAGCAGCAGCATCTCTGGCAAAATATAAGGAAGATGAAAAAACCCTGATGCTGGGAAAGATTGAGGGCAGTAGGAGAAGGGGACAGCAGAGGATGAGATGGTTGGATGGCATCACCAACTCAATGGACATGAGCTTGGGTAAACTCTGGAAGTTGGTGATAGACAGGGAGGCCTGGTGTGCTGCTATCCATGGGGCCACAAAGAATTGGACACAACTGAGCAACTGAGCTGAACTGATCCAGGTTAGAAAAATTTCCAATGGGTTTATAACTGATTCTAAACCATTATAACAAGTATAAGCAGCATACATGCCCACATTTTGTCTACAAACCTCCCTCCACCACATTCAGAGTACACCTGTAGAAACTTACAGATTTTAATTCTGATTCCTCTTTTTATCAATGGTACCACCACCTGCCATACACACAGAGCAATAAAATGGTGTGTATGATGATTATAAAAGGTGGTCCATGTATGATGCTTGTTTTCCTCTTTTTGACTTACTTTACTCTGTATAAGAGACTCTAGGTTCATGCACCTCACTAAAACTGACTCAGGTTTGTTCCTTTTTACAGCTGAGTATATGCCATTATATAAACAAACCACAACTTCTTTACACATTCATCTGTCAATGGACAGGAATCTAGAAAAATGGTACTGACGAACCTAATAGAGAATGGACTTGTGGACACAGCAAGGGAAGGTGAGGCTGGGACAAGTTGAGAAAGTGGCAGTGACATATATACACTATCATGTGTAAAATAGTTAGTGGGAAGCTGCTAAATGACACGTACCGGCCTGGTGCTCTGTGATGACCTATAGGGGTAGGATGTGGGAGGCTCAGGTGGAAAGGGAAATTATGACATTTGTGTTGCTATATGACAGAATCAAAACAAATTTGTAAGGTAAGTTTCCACTAATTAAAAAAAAAACTGGTCCACAAAATAGTACTATCAAGCCTTATTTCAAGTCAGATAATACAGATTTAAGAAATGAATGCTTACCACTGATTACCTATTCTTCATTAATGAATAATGAAACTGCCTCCAATTTAGACTCTCTATAACTTAAAATCCTCTTGTTGAAAATATCAATAGCTGTACCTCTTACCTTTTCTGCTGATTTTCTTAACACTGAACTTCAATCATGCGCCCTCCTTGCTCATAATCTTTCCATGACTCCCCATTACCCTCCAAACCACAGACAAACTCCTTACTCTGGAATTCTAGGCTTTTCTCCATGGTACCTTCCTCTAATTTTTTCAACTTTATTTTTTGCTTTTAGCATAATTGCACAGAACCTCCACCAAAATGGGTGATGCCTTCTGTGACAGAGTAGAGAGCAATGTCAAATACCAGGACAATAAAAAGGAAGATTTTTAGGCTACAGATCCCTTTTGGACCCTTAGACATAACAGTACCCCCTGTCTTACACTGTCAAAGCAATTTCACCCTCATTAGATCCCTTTTCTGATCAATACAGTCTTTGTTTTAAATCTTGTTCCTGATGGTGCTCACCCTGCACTATTCAACTGAGCTGGGCTACTAGGCTCTTGCCTTTGGAAACTTGCCCCGCCCCTGTGTTGACACCATGGCATCTATCCATTTCTGACTCCTGGTCTTTGCTCTCAGATTTCTTTCAGCAATTGTGTAGTTCCTCAAGTTTCACCCGATCCTGGCAGCTCTTCATTCAACTTGGCCCCGTCAGTCATTCAGTCATCCTTCCCGTGCTTCTTGGCTTCAGGAACTATTAACCCAGGTTGCTCAGGTGGGGCTCAGTGGTAAAAAAAAAATCCACCTGCAATGTAGGAGATGCAGAAGACTGGGTTTGATCCCTGGGTGGGAAACATGCCCTGGAGAAGGGCATGGCAACCCACTCCAGTATTCTTGACTGAAGAACCCCATGGACAGAGGAGCTTGACAGGCTATAGTCCACAGGGTTGCAAAGAGTTGGACATTGCTGAAGCAACCTAGCATGAGCACTGCCCTCAGACAGGGCTTGGAAAGACCCTCCTCTGGGAGTTTGCAGCCAGTCCTTACCCTATACTATATGCTATACCAAACTAGCCTAGCCATGTAGTCTGGTGTCTGCCTGTATATCCATCCACCTATTAGGGTTTTGTAGGCTGGGAAGATACTGTCTATTCTTCTAGATATTTTCTGTATGTCATCTCTTCTGTGAAGCTTTTCTTTATCTCACTCCCCTGGATGAAATCAAGCAGTTATCTCTCTGTACTCTCATAGAACTTTTGCTTCTTCTAATTAATATTAATTCCATCATTTCAAAATTCCAAACTAAGCAAATGCTTAATCTGTCCTTGTGGCCCAGCTCAAATGCTACTCTTGTATTTCTCTGGCTTTCTCCCTGTTCACACTAGAAGGAAACAATTCCTTCTCCTGTTTCCTTGACATTCATGACACATCCAAGTTTCTTAATGGCAAGAATACACTATGTTATTCTTTGTATTCTTTATACCCAGCTCAGTAAATTATCAGTAAGTTTCTGTAAGACCTTACTGATGACGTGGAGTTTTAAATGATCCTTACAATGACAAATAAGCAAAGAAGAACAGCTATTATCTTCATTTGAGAAGGAAACTGAGGCTCAGAGTAGTTTATCAGTTTAGTCTAATCTTGCACTGGTGCAACTAGAACCAGGTCTTAAACAGACTTTCAGTTCAGTTCAGTTCAGTCACTCAGTCATGTCTGACTCTTCGTGACTCCATGAATTGCAGCACGCCAGGCCTCCCTGTCCATCACCATCTCCTGGAGTTCACTCAGACTCACATCCATCGAGTCAGTGATGCCATCCAGCCATCTCATCCTCTGTCGTCCCCTTCTCCTCCTGCCCCCAATCCCTCCCAGCATCACAGTCTTTTCCAATGAGTCAACTCTTCGTATGAGGTGGCCAAAGTATTGGAGTACTGGAGTTTCAGCTTTAGCATCATTCCTTCCAAAGAAATCCCAGGGCTGATCTCCTTCAGAATGGACTGGTTGGATCTCCTTGCAGTCCAAGGGACTCTCAAGAGTCTTCTCCAATACCACAGTTCAAAAGCATCAATTCTTCGGCACTCAGCCTTCTTCACAGTCCAACTCTCACATCCATACATGACCACAGGAAAAACCATAGCCTTGACTAGATGGACCTTAGTCAGCAAAGTAATGTCTCTTAAGTCCAATTAACTCACCCCTATTCATATTCATTTATTTGTTCATTCATTATCTGGATACCAGACTTTCAAAGACAAATGAAGCATGGTGTTCCCTTAAAAGACTCACCTATTGAAGAAGATAAAAAATTTGATTCATGCACTGGTAGGAAAAAAGTTTAGAAGTGTATCATACCACATATATGACTGTGTACCCAGCTTAGATAGGGGTGGAGAAGGGTCTGGAAATATTTTTAGATGGGATAAATCTTCAACTAGGTTGTAGGATAAGTAGCTATTATTTAAATGAGTAAGCAGAGATAAGAAATTTCTGGACATGAAGAAAGTATGTGTAAAGCCATAGAGATGGCCTTCCCAGGAGCTGCAAGCATATTGGAACAGTAGCTGTGAAGAATGTGAAGAATGGGCAGACAGAAAGTTGACACACTTCTTGGAAGAGATGGCATCTAAATAACAGAGTATCAAAGCAGAATAACTCAGCTTGTATTCCCTGCCCATGAAGGACAACAATATTTTTTAAAAGAGCAAATCCATCTTCATCGTCATCAAGATTTAAAACTGAATGTAAATAAGGAAATAATGGTTTCCTCTCTCTGTTATTTTTACTGTTTTGTCGTTAAGTCATGTCTGACTCTTTTGCAACCCCATGGACTGCAGCCCGCCAGGCTCATCTGTTCATGGGATTTCTCAGACAAGAATACTGGAGTGGGTTGCCATTTCCTTCTCCAGGAGATCTTCCCCACCCAGAGACTGAACCCACATCTCCTGCAATAGTGGGAAGATTCTTTACCGCAGGGCCACCAGGGAAGTGCTCCCCTCTCTGGGAATATATGTGTTCACAGACACATACATATGCATACGTGCGCGTGCACACACACACACACACACACACAAACACACACATATGCATGGGCTTCCCTGATGGCTCAGATGGTAAAGAATCTGCCTGGAATGCAAGAGACCTGGGTTCAATTCCTAGGTTGGAAAGATCCCCAGGAGAAGAGAATGGTCACTCACTCCGGCATTATTGCTTGGAAAGTTTCATGGACAAAGGAGGGTTGCAAAGAGTCAGACACGACTGAGCAGCTAACACATATACATATATATGCACATAATCATATACGTCATATTATATATGTATCATTATATTTATTTATATCAGTTCAGTTCAGTTGCTCAGTCATGTCTGACTCTGTGACCCCATGAATCGCAGCACACCAGGCCTCCCTGTCCATCAGCAACTCCTGGAGTTCACTCAGACTCACGTCCATCAAGTCTGTGATGCCATCCAGCCATCTCATCCTTGGTCGTTCCCTTCTCCTCCTGCCTCCAATCCCTCCCAGCATCAGGGTCTTTCCAATGAGTCAACTCTTCGCATGAGGTGGCCAAAGTACTGGAGTTTCAGCTTTACCATCATTCCTTCCAAAGAAATTCCAAGGTTGATCTCCTTTAGAACAGACTGGTTGGATCTCCTTGCAGTCCAAGGGACTCTCAAGAGTCTTCTCCAACACCACAGTTCAAAAGCATCAATTCTTTGGTGCTCAGCCTTCTTCACAATCCAACTCTCACATCCGTACATGACTACTGGAAAAACCATAGCCTTGACTAGACGCACCTTAGTTGGCAAAGTAATGTCTCTGCTTTTGAATATGCTATCTAGGTTGGTCATAACTTTTCTTCCAAAGAGTAAGCGTCTTTTAATTTCATGGCTGCAGTCACCATCTGCAGTGGTTTTGGAGCCCAAAAAAATAAAGTCTGACACTGTTTCCACTGTTTATCCATCTATTTCCCATAGAGTGATGGGACCGAATGCCATGATCTTCGTTTCCTGAATGTTGAGCTGTGTCTTGAGTTATTCTTGACAAGAGCATGGTTCTATCACAAAATAACTCCACCTTAGCTAAAAGTCTTTATTAGAATGATATCTGATGTCAGTATATGAAGTGAGTAAACGAAAATAATTTGGCCCAAGTGACATTCTTACATGAAATTACTGGAAAGAATTTACTGATGTTATGGTCTTATACTGTCAGATCTCTGCAGAATTATAGATAAGAAGTAGCAATTATTTGAGTACAGAAAAAAAAAGTATTCTCCGAGTGTTCAAAAAGAACATAAATGTAATTTCCCTAAATACCGGCCATTAAGGTTTAGTTTTGATCCTCTTTAAAATATTAATATGCATTATAAATTGTTTTCCAGCTCTCATAAAAGTAATGCCTCGAATCCAGCATGGATTCACTTAGAGTAGGCCATGCCACAGAGACCTCACTTGCTTTTTAATAGCCTGACCACACAGGTAGAAAATAGAAGCTCTCTGCTCATACAATAGTGTCAAATATCCATATTCAATCAAAATAATTGGGTAGACTCTTATAATGACTTTTTTGTACATGCATGATATAATTAAGTATAAAATAATTTGTCCTGATTGAATTCAAGCCAGAGTATTGATTAATAGAGCAGAATATTCACTTACAATGTAATATTTAGAGACATTACTCTGATCTATCCTGTTCAACAAGTTTGTCAGTTATTTTAACGGCTTAGAAGTTATGCTTATTACATTTTTTAGTCATATAAAGCTAAGAAATCTTAATTTGGTTGAGAAAAGCAGGATTCTAAAGGTCTTCTAAGTAATATAGACTGTAGGGTTTCCCTGATGGCTCAGTGGTAAAGAATTTGCCTGCCAGTGCAGAAGACACAGGTTCGACCCCTGATCCAGGAAGATCCCACATGCCCTGGAGAAAACTAAGCCTGTGTGTCACAACTATTGAACTTGTCCTCTAGAGTCTAGGAGCCACAACTACTGAAGCCTGCATGCCCTAGAGCCTGTGCTCCACAAGAGAAGCCACTACAATGAGAAGCCTGCTCACCACGACAAAGAGTAGCCCCCGCTAGCCACAGCTAGAGAAAAGCCTGCATAGCAATGAAGATCCAGTACAGCTAAATAAATAGTATACAAAAATTAAAAATTAAAAAAATAATATAGACTGTAGTTAAGTCTCTCAGTCGTGTCTGACTCTTTGCAACCCCATGGACTGTAGCCCCCCAGGCTCCTCTGTCCATGGAATTCTCCAGGTAAGAGTACTGGAGTGGGTTGCCATTCCCTTCTCCAGCTTCCCAACCCAACGATCGAACCCAGGTCTCCCACTTTAGAGGCAGACACTTTAACCTCTGAGCCACCAGGGAAGCCTAATATAGACTGTAATGACCAAATAATTAATAAGAATCAGTTCAGTCACTCAGTCTTATCCAGCTCTGTGACTCCACGGACTGTAGTGTGCCAGGCTTCCCTGTCCATCACCAGCTTCCAGAGCTTGCTCAACCTTATGTCCATTGAGTCAATAATGCCATCCAGTCATCTCATCCTCTGTATTCCCTTCTCCTCCTGCCTTCAATATTTCCCAGCGTCAGGGTCTTTTCATAGCTCTATACCTTGTAATGTAACAACTATCCTATATTATAAACATTTTCATATCTATAAATTAATAAGAATAAATATAAATAAAAATGTAAACCTGTATTTTAGAAAAGTAATTGAGTATATATAAAATGGGCATTTCATTTTTATTACAAAAGTCTCAAATACTTTGAAAAACGTTGGCAGAACTGTAATATAAGAACAGGACAATGAGAGTTATATGTCATATTTGCTTATCTTCACATTTTAATGTGGGTATCAGATTTTAATTGAAATACTAGCAAAGTGTGATAAATCTAGAGAAATATGACTTACAGGGTGGTCAGGAATTGTTGAAAATTTGGACTCAACTTACTTGGAAGTATAAATCCTATTTTCCCATCTGGCAGTTCTTCTCCATGAAAACTGAGGAGAGAATATAGAAGAACTGTTATGAGGGAAGAAATAGACTTATTTGGACAGGAAAATGAGTGTATATAAAGCATAGTCTTACTTGCTGGAAGGTGCCACTTCTCCCTAAGTATAGATGTTGAAAGCTAAATGGGCTATCTTGTTATGGAGAGCATGAATTTATCCATTTTTAATTCATTTACTCATTTGATAGCTACTGAATGCCTGGAGTGGGTTGTCATTTCCTTCTCCAACTAAATGCCTAGCCTGCATCAAGCATTATGTTATGTATTAAAGAGACAAAGTATAATTAGAAACAGGACCTACTTACTAGGAGATCATAACTTAGAAGGAATGGAATGGGAGAAATGTGATAAATAGAAAAATAAGTAATCAGAATATGAAAGGTGTTATAGTAATACACAAGCTCTAGTACTCATCAGGAGAAGGAAATGGCAACCCACTCCAGGGTTCTTGCCTGGAGAATCCCATGGACAGAGGGGCCTGGTGGACTACAGTCCATGGGGTTGCAAACAGTCGGACATGGCTAAGCAACTAACACACACACACACAGTACTCATCAAGCCATAGGAATGGCTGGAATTACCAATTCTGTCCCAGGAATAAGAGAACATCTAGGAAAGCTTCATTATAATTTAAAAAATCTATGTATTAGCTAAGAATAGATTTTTCTACATGGTACATTCTATACTAAATGCTTTGTAACCATCATCTAATCTAATCCTCAAGACCTCTCTATATAGTCTATTGTTTTTCTCACTTTATAAAGTAAAAAATCAATACACAGTAAGTATTGTTTTTCCCATTTCACAGAAAAGGAAACCAACTTTGCCAGGATTACCTAACTACTAAATGGCAGAGCTAAATTTCAAACCGAGGGAATTTCACTACAGGGACTGTATTCTTTACCAATGTTTTCCAAAATCTTTGTTACAACCAATTGGTGAATCATGAAATCAATTAATGTCTCTAATATCATTTTTTGCAAATTACTAGAATAGAAAATATCTGGGTAAGGATGAATATTGCTTTAATAAACTGTAGCTACAGAAGTTTATATACAGATGTCTGTATTAAGCCACAATATAAAATATATTTCTTATTGTGTAATAGCTATCAACTGCTGAATAACAAATTACCCTAAACCTTAGTAGGTTAAAGGAGCAACATATTATCTCATAGTTTATGTGACTCAGGAATCTGGGCATGACTTGGCTGGGTTTCCTGACTCTGGGTCTCTCATAGAGCTATGGTTTTCTCAACAATTGACTAAGGGTATTCACTTTCCAATTCAGTTGCTTGGTGGATGGCAGGATTCAATTTCCTCTAGGTCATTGGACCAAGACTCAGTTCCTCAGATGCTATGAACTGGCAACTTCCTTCAAGTTTTCCCCATATGGCCTTTCTGTAATCATGTGATGACATGACATCTGGTTTCACAGAGCAAGTGAGAGAGCAGGAGGGCCAAGGGGTGTCTGCACAAAAACCAGGTTAACAGGATGTAAGGAATAGCCTTCTGCCACTTAATCACAGAAGTGACCTTCTCCTACTTCTGCCAGAGTGTATGTGCTAAAACCCAGTTACTAGGTTCAGCCAACACTCTGAGGAGATATTCCTCACAGGCATGAATTCCAGGAAGCAAGTATCAAAGGAAGTCATGCCAAAAGCTGTCCAACATGAGCAAACTGTAGGTATTAAGAATTATTGTTTAGTAGCTTCAGTCGTGTCTCTTTGCGACCCCGTGGACCATAGCTCACCAGGCTCCACCATCCATGAGATTTTCCTGGCAAGAATATTTGAGTTGGTTGTCATGCCCTCATCCAGTAAGAATTATTAGGTTGGTACAGAAGTAATGGCAGTTTTGGACCATGAATTTTAAATCATTATAAATAGGCTCAAACACATCTTTATTAATCAAAATAGGAACCATTGCAATCAATATATTTTTGCCAATGAGAAATAAGTTTGTTTATTCCTATAGTGTAAAAATCTGTGCTTCAGAAATCAGTGAACTCTTGGAAACAATTTTCTTCCTCCTCCTGGTTTTGGAATTATTTTCCCTGCAAAAGTGGTTGAGATGCTTGAAGAAGCTGGTGAGAGGTCAGATGAATGTGGCCAATGAGGCGAACTTTGTAGCCCAATTTATTCAACTTTTGAAGTGTTGGTTGTGTGATGTGTGATTGAGAATTGCCTGGAGAAGAATTGACCCCATTCTGTTGACTAATTGGGGCAGTAGGCATTGCAGTTTTTGGTGCATCTCATTGATTTGCTGAGCACACTTCTCAGATGTAATAGTTTTGCTGGGTTCATAAAGCTGTAGCAATAGACCACCAAACAGTGATTATGACCTTTTTTGGTGCAAGTTTGGCTTTGGGAAGTGCTTTGGAACATCTTCTCAGTCCAACCACAGAGCTAGTCATCAATGGTTGCCTTATAAAATCCACTTTTCACTGTAAGTCACAATCTGATCAAGAAATGGTTGATTGTTATTGTGTAGAATAAGAGGACAACACTTCAAAATGACAATTTTTTTCTTTGCAGTCAGCTCACGAGGCACCCATTTATCAACCTTTTTCAACTTTCCAATTTGCTTTAAATATTAAAGAATTGTAGAATGGTTGACATTGACCTCTTCAGCAAGTTTCTTGTAGTTGTAAGAGGATCAACTTTGATAATGCTCTCAATCGGTTGTTGTCACCTTGCAATGGCTGGCACATATGTTCCTTATGTTCAAGGCTCTCATCTCCTTTGGAAAAGTTCTTGAAGGACCACTGCACTGTATATTCATTAGCAGTTCCTGGGCCAAATACATTGTTGATGCTGTAAGTTGTTTCTGCTGATTTACAACCCATTTTGAACTTAAATAAAAAATCACTCTAATTTGCTTTTTGTCTAACATCATTTCTGTAGTCTAAAATACATATAAAATACACAGCAAGTAATAAGTCATTAGCAAAAAAAAAAGGTGAGAAAATGGGCATTAGAATTATGTATAGTATAGCCACAATTATTTAAGAATGTATTCTAATTGTTGTTCATCAGTCATGCCGTTGTGTCCCACTCTTTGCAACCCCATGGACTGTAGCATGCCAGACATTCCTGTCATTCACTATCTTCTGGAGTTTTCTCAAACTCATGTCAATTGAGTCCATGATGCAGTCCAACCCTCTGTTGTCTCCTCCTCCTGCCGTCTATCTTTCCCAGCATCAGGGTCTTTTCCAATGACTCAGCTGTTCTTTGCATCTGGTGGCCAAAGTATTGGAGCTTCAGCTTCAGCATCAGTCCTTCCAATGAATATTCAGGGTTGATTTCCTTTAGGATTGGCTTGTTTGATTTCCTTGCAGTCCAGGGGACTCTCAAGAGTCTCCTCCAAGACCACAATTTGAAAGCATCAATTATTCTGTGTGCAATCTTCTTTATGGTCCAACTCTCACATCTGTACATGATTACTGGAAAAACCATAGCTTTGACTAGACAGAACTTTGTTGGCAAAGTGACATCTGTGCATTTTAATATGCTGTCTAGGTGTGTCACAGCTTTCCTTCCAAGTAGTAAGCATCTTAATCTCATGGCTGTAGTCACTAGTGATTGTGGAGCCCAAGAAAATAAAATCTGCCCTTGTTTTTCATTAGCAGTTCCTGGGCCAAATACATTGTTGATGCTGTAAGTTGTTTCTGCTGATTTACAACCCATTTTGAACTTAAATAAAAAATCACTCTAATTTGCTTTTTGTCTAACATCATTTCTGTAGTCTAAAATACATATAAAATACACAGCAAGTAATAAGTCATTAGCAAAAAAAAAAAAGGTGAGAAAATGGGCATTAGAATTATGTATAGTATAGCCACAATTATTTAAGAATGTATTCTAATTGTTGTTCATCAGTCATGCCGTTGTGTCCCACTCTTTGCAACCCCATGGACTGTAGCATGCCAGACATTCCTGTCATTCACTATCTTCTGGAGTTTTCTCAAACTCATGTCAATTGAGTCCATGATGCAGTCCAACCCTCTGTTGTCTCCTCCTCCTGCCGTCAATCTTTCCCAGCATCAGGGTCTTTTCCAATGACTCAGCTGTTCTTTGCATCTGGTGGCCAAAGTATTGGAGCTTCAGCTTCAGCATCAGTCCTTCCAATGAATATTCAGGGTTGATTTCCTTTAGGATTGGCTTGTTTGATTTCCTTGCAGTCCAGGGGACTCTCAAGAGTCTCCTCCAAGACCACAATTTGAAAGCATCAATTATTCTGTGTGCAATCTTCTTTATGGTCCAACTCTCACATCTGTACATGATTACTGGAAAAACCATAGCTTTGACTAGACAGAACTTTGTTGGCAAAGTGACATCTGTGCATTTTAATATGCTGTCTAGGTGTGTCACAGCTTTCCTTCCAAGTAGTAAGCATCTTAATCTCATGGCTGTAGTCACTAGTGATTGTGGAGCCCAAGAAAATAAAATCTGCCCTTGTTTACTTTCTTTCCCTATCTATTTGCAATGAAGTGATAGGACTAAATGCCATGATCTTAGTTTTTTGAATGATGAGTTTTAAGCCAGCTCTTTCACTCTTTTCTTTCACCTTCATCAAGTTCCTTTTAGTTCCTCTTCACCTTCTACCATGAGGGTAGTGTCAATTGCATATTGGGGCTATTGATATTTCTCCCAGCAGTCTTGATTCAAGCTTGTGATTCACCCAGCTCAGCATTCCACACAATGTACTCTGCATATAAGTTAATTAAGCAAGGTGACAACATATAGCCTTGATGTATTCCTTTCTCAGTTTTGAACTAGTCTATTGTTCCATGTTTGGTTCTAACTGTTGCTTCTTGACCAGCATAAAGACTTCTCAAGATATATGGTGATTTGATATTCTCATCTCCTCAAGAAGTTTCCACAGTTTGTCGTGATCCACTGAGTCAAAGGCTTTAGCACACTCAGTGAAACAGAAGTAGGGGTTTTTCTGGAATCTTGCTTTTTCGATGAACCAGTAGATGCTGCCAATTTGATCTAAACCCAGCTTGTACATCTGGAAATTCTCAGTTCACATACTCTTGAAGCTTAGATTGAAGGATTTTGGGCATTAGCATGCTAACTAATTCACTTGCTAGCATGTGAAGAGTGTAATTGTGTGGTAGTCTGAACACTCTGTCATTGCTTTCTTTGGGGTTTGAATGAAAATGGATGAATATTGGTTTTCCAATATCAAACAGCAAAGTTCAACAATACAAAACCTCAAGTACTTTTGCACCAAGCTGATACATGCCTTATTTCTTTTATTTATTCCTTCATTCTAATATTCATAACATCTCCACTCACAAAAGACAAACTGTAGAAACAACCTAAATGTTATCAACTGATATACATTGCTTTACTTCTTTTAAACTTGCATAACTAAACTTAAGGAGTGGTATGGGAGTTTCTTTCTCTTACAGAAGGTTGGCATAGAGAAGCTTCACTATTCTCTCCTTTTAAAACTCTTGAAAAAATGGATCCTTTCCTCACAGCTTGGACAGCAATCATTTCTAACAAGTACTAGTATCTATAACATGGCAGGCAGTGTTAAGAAATTATCATGAGTATCTTAGCTCACTTAATCTTATATAGTATTATTATCAGAAAAGGAAATGGCAACACACTCCAGTATTCTTGCCTAGGAAATCCCACGGACAGAGGACCCTGAACGGTTACAGTCTACATCTTTCAAGAAACTAATGGTGAAAGAGGGCACAGAGTTACTGAGTGGCAGAGTTGGGACTTGATTTCAGAGAAAATGGTCTTAGTCATTATGTATAATAGAAAGCCTCCCATTGATGCCCTAAAAGCTAGACCCAGTGCCTCTTCTTCACTTTATTTTCTTTGACCTTTCTGCAGTATTTGTTCTGTTGACAGCCCAAAATTTCTTGACGTTTTCATTTCCCTTGTCTTTTAGAACACTATGATATCAACACTACAGATGGATGATTTCTTCAACTGATAACAGATCATATCAGTTGTACTGATGTACTTTGTACATATGTACTTTGTCTCTTCTAGTAGACTGTAACCCATTTATAGGTACTGCTGCTGCTGTGTCGCTTCAGTCGTGTCCGACTCTGTGCGACCCCAGAGATGGCAGCACACCAGACTCCCCTGTCCCTGGGATTCTCCAGGCAAGAACACTGGAATGGGTTGCCATTTATAGGAACAGATCAGTCAAAATGATCTGACATTCTTATATGCAATATTTAAGAAGAAATGATACAAATAAACTTATTTACAAAACAGAAACAGACTCACAGACTTAGAGAATGAACTTATGGTTGCCAAGGAGGAAGGAGTAGTTAGGGAGTTTGGGATCAATGTGTACACACTGCTATATTTACAATGGATAACCAACAGGTCATACTATAGAGCCCATGGAACTCTGCTCAACGTTATGTGGCAGCCTGGATGGGAGAGCAGTCTGGGGGAGAATGGATCCATATAGACGTATGACTGAATCGCTTTCCTGTCCACCTAAAATTGTCACAACATTGTTATTTGGTTATACTACAATAAAAACATAAAAAATTATCTGTGGAATTGGTAAAGTGAGGACATAATAATAATCATTTTTGGCTAGCTTTAGAAACTTTCCATTTATACTGAACATAGGTATTTTGCTCCTACTGTGCATTGTCATTTTATAAATGGGTATGTGGCAGTTACTGCACATCAGGCACTGTTCTAAGTGCTGGGTAAACAGCAGAGAATAATCTAAACAAAACTTAGCTTTCATAGAACTTGTACACTGCTCATATACAAAATGAATGAATATAAGAATCAGATTCTGATTAGCCAATGTACAGCCAAACACTGGGAAGCCATAAATGCACACATCACCAGAGATAGGCTTGCCAGAATAAATGGAACAGGTTTAGTTGTCTTTCTTTACGTTTAAAACCATGATATTCTTACTCAGTAAAGTTCTGTGCCTCTACTAAATGTTCAAAAATGTTTTAGGCCTTGCTATAACAGGCACTTCATGGCAAATAGATGGGGAAACAGTGAAAATAGTGGCTGACTTTATTTTTTGGGCTCCAAAATCACTGCAGATGGTCACTGCAGCCATGAAATTAAGACACTTACTCCTTGGAAGGAAAGTTATGACCAACCTAGACAGCATATTAAAAGGCAGAGACATTACTTTGCCAACAAAGGTCCGCCTAGACTATGGTTTTTCCAGTGGTCATGTGTGGATGTGACAGTTGGACTATAAAGAAAGCTGAGTGCCAAAGAATTGATGCTTTTGAACTGTGGTGTTGGAGAAGACTCTTGAGAGTCCCTTGGACTGCAGGGAGATCCAACTAGTCCATCCTTAAAGAGATCCGTCCTTGTGTTCATTGGAAGGACTGATGTTGAAGCTGAAACTCCAATACTTTGGCCACCTGATGTGAAGAACTGACTCATTTGAAAAGACCCTGATGCTGGGAAAGATTGAGAGCAGGAGAAGAAGGGGACAACAGAGGATGAGATGGTTGGATAGCATCACTGACTCAATAGAGATGAGTTTGGGTAAACTCTGGGAGTTGATGATGGACAGGGAGGCCTGCTGTAGTCGGACACTACTGCATGACTGAACTGAACTGAATAACAGACACCAAAAGGAAATGAAGAAGGTTCTCCTTTTTATCCTTGGCTAAAAGTGCTTCTATTGCCTACCTTTTCAAGAAATAAAATATAGAGATTAATGTAATAATTTTCTTTCCAGAAGAATTCAGAGCCTGTTTTCTTATGCAGCCTCTCACTTGCTCAGGTTTCCTAACTTCCCCCAGCACTATTTTCAAATGCAATAACTTAGTTTCTGAGCAATCCATGTTTTCCCCAGCCAGTGATCCCCTCCCGTTTTTTAGCTCACTAATTCTTATGCAAGGAGATCCAACCAGTCCATTCTGAAGGAGATCAGCCCTGGGGTTTCTTTGGAAAGAATGATGCTAAAGCTGAAACTCTAGTACTTTGGCCACCTGATGAGAAGAGTTGACTCACTGGAAAAGACTCTGATGCTGGGAGGGATTGAGGGCAGGAGGAGAAGGGGACGACCGAGGATGAGATGGCTGGATGGCATCACTGACTCGATGGACGTGAGTCTGAGTGAACTCCGAGAAAAGGTATTGAGTTCATGGGGTCGCAAAGAGTTGGACATGACTGAGCGACTGAACTGAACTGAACTGAATTCTTATGGCTACCCCGTTGCCTCACTAAGCTGTTCTCAGTTTTAACCACCTCAGCACATTCTGAAATTATCTCATTATAATAGTCCGGAAATATGTCATAAATTAGGATTCTATTGTGGTTTAATAATTAACTGCAACCATAGAAAGAATTGCACACCAGATGAGGAAAAGCATTTTGATTCTGCCAGGGGGCCTATTTTCTTATTCATTTGCAAATTTCCCAGGTCTTTTCTGGAAGGTGGTTTCTAAATCCTGGAAGGTGGTTTTTAAATCCTGCAAGGTCCAGCCTACGTAGCTAACTGGGACCCTCAAGAGGCTGTAATTACCCTCAAGTGATTTGTTTCTTTATTAATAATCCTTGCCAAGTAATATTTTGGGACATCAGAAGTACCAAAGTTATCCAGTTCCTTTTTAAACTAGAAAAGAATTTGAGCTGCCACCCACCCACTGGTTTGTTAATAAGGCTTTGATGAAGCTTACAAGTTTTTCAAAGATAGTGTCCTATTTTGGATGACAAATGCTGCCTTAGGCACTGGGGAGGTCAGTGTGGAGACAACCATTGGTGTTTCTTTGTTTATTTCCAACCATTCAAAGAACTGAATGTAATAATATGGAGAAGAGAATGTTTTTTTTAAATTTTATATTGGACTATAGAGAAGGCAAAAGGAGAAGAGGGCAACAGAGGATGAAATGGTCATAAAGCATCACCAACTTAACAGACATAAACTTGAGCAAAGTCCAGGAGATAGTGGAAGACAGGGAAGCCTGGTGTGCTGCAGTCCATGGGGTCGCAAAGAGTCAGACATGACTATCGACAGAACAACAATAGAGTGGCCCAGTGGTAAAGAATCCATCTGCCATTACAGGAGACGCAGGTTCAGTCCCTGGGTCAAGAAGATCCCCTGGAGAAGGAAATGGCAACCCACTCCAGTATTGCCTGGGAAATCCCATGGACTGCAGAGTTGGACAGGACTGAACGACTAAACAACAGCAACAACAAATAGTTGGTTTAGAATGTTGTGTTAGTTCCAGGTACACAGCAAAGTGATTCAGTTATACATATCTATACATATAAATATACATCTATTCTTTTTCAAATTCTTTTCCCACTTAGGTTATTACAGAATATTGAGCAGAGTTCCCTGTGCTATACAATAGATCCCTGTTGGTTATCTCTTTATGTATAGTAGTGTGTATACCCACTCCAGTACTCTTGCCTGGAAAATCTCATGGATGGAGGAGCCTGGTAGGCTGAGGTTCATAGGGTCGCTATGAGTCGGACACAACCGAGTGACTTCACCTTCATTTTTCACTTTCATTCATTGGAGAAGGAAATGGCAACCCACTCCAGTGTTTTTGCCTGGAGAATCCCTGGGACGGGGGAGCCTGGTGGGCTGCCGTCTATGGGGTCGCACGACTGAAGAGATTTAGCAGCAGCAATGTGTTTATGTCAATCCAGACACTTTAAGGAGTGCTCACTATAGAATAAGGATCAAAATGCTTGCAGTGATTACATGAGGAATAAAAACAGAGGATGAGATTAAGCTGATATGTGGCAGAACCAATACAATATTGTAAAGTAATTAGCCTCCAATTAAAATAAATAAATTTAAATTTATAAAAAAGTCTATTTACAAAGGAAAGATCTGCAGCACTGGAAATACCAAAAGAGAAGTTGACATTGAAATTATTTATTTAAAACATAACTGTTCTCTCTTCATGCTTACATCCCATGATTTAGCTGTATGTGGCTATTTCCCTATTAAGGCAGATCTATATTCAAGATAATCACTTTCTAGACTGAGGACTTTATTGAAATCATACTTCAATATTTTTTTGTCAAATGCATTTTAGTCTCTTCATTTAAAATTTAGACAAGTTAACTGAACTGAAGAAAAGATGTCCTTGGGAATTCTATACAATTCAGTATATGCATCAAAAGAAGAGACAATAGGTTTCAATGAAGGGTTGTAAAAATATTGTTTTTCATTTATTTTGCTATAACTACTGTATTCTTTTGAAAGATATATAATGAATTTATATGAACATATATGGTTTGGAGATCTTTATCAGACCTTTCATATTTTAGAGAATATCCAAATAAGTCTTTGATTATAGAAAGTACATCTGAACTCTTCTCCCTTTGGGGTTGCCTTGTTGTTTATTTTTTCTGTATTTATTGCTATTCTTTCAGTCTCCTGTGAAACTCCCTCCCTCTCTCTTGCCTTTTTTTTTTTTAACTAAACAAATAGTAGCAACATCTTCCAGAAGAGATTTATGATCAGGAAGTGTCCAGATTTCTCTGATTACAGGAATCTCCCCATATTTCTCTCAGGCTTCACGGTTGGTTGTGTCCACATAGCACAGTGTTAAGAGAAACCAGGGAAGAGAAAGAATATTTCTTGACTAGCTTCAGAAAATATTTCATTGAATTTATTTTTTCTTTAACTGACTGGGATCTGGAAAACAGGACTCTTGTTTCTCTGTAAGTTTCAGATTTCAAGTGTTGCTTTCCCTGACATTAAAAATCTTTCTACATGTCAGGCTAAGGAAACAAGAAGCTGAATGAGAAATGAGAAAATTGAAATGAGAAAGGTGAGAAAACAAGAGGCTGAAAAGAGGCTCAGGAAGCTATCACAGCTCAAAAACAAACCCCAAATGGACTAACTAGCTCAGGAGATACCTCAAAATTGTACAGTTATCGATGATTGTTACTACACAAGATCAGGGCCAAAGCTTTAACAGTTATAGTTGATGAATATCTGGAAGGATGGACTCAGAATAACCAAACCCCAAAGAGGCTAATTAGAAACAAAAAGATCAATGAATTAACTAGTTAATTAAGAGTAGATCTATCAAGAAAAAGGGGTACCTCCTCACCCTGCTTATCTTGTCAAAATGAAGTTCCTGTATCTCTCTTTATACAAGTAATATATGAACATTGTTTTGGTGGGCTGAATTGTGTCCTTTCCCCAAATTCATACATTTAAGTCTCAACCCCACTACCTCAGGATGTGACTGTATTTAGAGATAGAGTCTGTAAGAGGTAATTAAGTTAAAATGAGGTCATTCCAGTGAACCCTAATCCAACATGACTGATGTCCTTATAAGAAGGGAAAATTTGGACACAGGCCCACACATGGGAAGACCGTGTGAAGACACAGGGAAGAAATACCCATCTATGAGTCAAGGTCCATATAGTCAAAGCTATGATTTTCCCAGTAAACATGTGCAGATGTAATATTTGGACCATAAAGAAAGCTGAGCACCAAAAAATTGATACTTTCAAATTGTAGTGCTGGAGAAAACTCTTGAGAGTCCCTTGAACAGCAGGGAAATCCACCAGCCAATCCTAAAGGAAGTCAACCCTGAGTATTCATTGGAAGGACTGATGCTGAAGCTGAAGCTCCAATACTTTGGCCATCTGATGTGAAGAGTTGAGTCATTGGAAAAGACCCTGATGCTGGGCAAGATTGAAAGCACAAGGAGAAGGGGATAACAGAGGATGAGATGGTTGGATGCTCTCATGGATTCAATGGACATGAGTTTGAGCAAACTGTGGGAGACAGTGAAGGACAGGGAAGCCTGGCATGCTGCAGTCCATAGGGCTTTAAAGAGTCAGAGACAACTGAGAGACCAAACAATGGATAACGAGGAGCCAAGGAGTGAGACCTCAGAAAAGCCAGTTTTGCTAAGAACTTGATCAAACAGCTGGCTTCCAGAACTGAGAGCAAATAAATTTCTGTTGTTTAAGCCACCCTATTCATGATATTTTGTTATAGCAGCCCTAGCAAACAAATTCAATTGTAAGGAAAAAAATCAGAAACTTAAAAAAAGAAATTGATGAAGTTAATAAAGAATACATAATAATTCCCCAAAAGCTGTGGTAACAGCATTGAACATATCCTTTTATATACTCTCTGGTATATATATGACTGTTTTTTTAAATATGTAATTTTACTCAATATAATTTATAACATGTATTTCCACTATTTCTATCTGTACAATACCTTTAATAGCTGGATAATATTTCACTGCATGCTTTTATTTTGTTTATTATCTAGTCAAGCCTTTGGTATTAGACATATAGGTTGTTTTTAATACTTTTATATAAACAGTCCTTGGTTGAAAATCCAGTGCTACAACTTTATGACTATGTGGATTTTAATAATTTAATTAGCAATAAATTTGGGGGAAAACAACTTCATTAAAAAGTGGAAC
>SJYC01038382.1:0-15482 GCA_006408675.1 Madoqua kirkii
TTTCAGTGGAGGCTTAATTTAAATGTTTTCCTCAGATCCAGTGTTCTAATAATAAATGAACTTAACCTTGAAATTTAGACTTGGATCATAGGCATCTATAATACTCTAATATAAATTAAATATGATCAAATTCATTTTCATATTAGTAAAAAGGAAACTGGTTAATAAAGGATGGAATGAGAAATGAAGAATAATTACAAATATTTGAGTACTCAGTGATGTGCTTATATCAAACTTGTCTTCACTTTCTTAAGTAGCTTTAGCTACTATTATAAAATTGATTTTTTTTTTCATTTTATCTTATTTCAGATTTGGAGATTACTTAAAATCAGTGACCCAGTGGTAAAGAATTTGCCTGCCAAAGCAGGAGATGTGGGTTCCATTTCTGGGTTGGAAAGTTCCACTGGAGAAGAAAATGGCAACCTATTCTAGTATTCTTGCCTCCTGGGAAATCCCATGGACAGAGGAGTCTGATGGGCTACAATCAATGGGATTGCCAATGACTTAGCAAATGAACAACAACAAAACTCATTCTCTTAGAGCAAAATTACACCTTTAGCTATGCTTGTAGTAATTAGGAAAAGGAAAAAAATCAGTATTATATTTGGTTATATATATAAAAGATATGATTTTTTCTATTATGTTCTTTTTGGATGATAAAATAAGGGTTTTTAATTAAAATTAGCAATATAAAATTTAATCTATACTACTGTAAAACGGGACAACTTGAATGTGCTTATGCTATCCACTCACTACAAATAAAATTAATGCAAATTCTACTATCCTACTACCATCACACTACTTAGAAGAGTTGGTATCTATACAAAAGGAATTAAACTGGAATTTGCATATATAAATGCATATATTTTTCTTGATTAATAGAACTCACCTTTACAGTCTTACTTGAAAGAAATAAAAGCAATTAAAAAAGGCTCATCTTTTCCACCTGTTTAGGAAGAGAGTGGTGTTTGAGTCACATAGAGAACAAGGAAATTCCTATGGAGGCTGAGTGCTTCCTTCCAGAAATTGTTTGAATAGTAGGTATTGCAAGGTAAATGTGGTAGGTGCTCATGAAAAGTGAAAGTGTTAGTTGCTCATTCATGTCTGACTCTAGCAACCCATGGACTGTAGTCCTATCAGGCTCCTCTGTACGTGGGATTCTCCAGGCCAGAATACTGGAGTGGGTAGCTGTTACCTTCCCCAGGGAATCTTTCCAACACAAGGATCTAACCCAGGTCTCCTGCATTGCAGGGAGAATCTTTACCATCTAGACACAAAGGAAGGTGCTCATGAACTTGGAACCAAAGTTTTGATCAGGTTTGAAAAAAAATGAAAGAAACAAGTGCAGAGCACAGAATTGTCCCCAGTACATTTTGCCTAAAATATAACTATTACACTAACAGAATCTATTTTTATTGATTTCTAATTTCTACAGAACTAAACATGCTATGTGAGAGTTGGACTGTGAAGAAAGCTGAGCGTCAAAGAATTGATGTTTTTGAACTGTGGTTTTGGAGAAGACTCTTGAGAGTCCCTTGGACTGCAAGGAGATCCAACCAGTCCATTCTGAAGGAGATCAGCCCTGGGTGTTCATTGGAAGGACTGATGCTGGAGCAGAAAATCCAATAGCTCGGTCACCTCATGCGAAGAATTGACTCACTGGAAAAGACTCTGATGCTGGGAGGGATTAGGGGCAGGAGGAGAAGGGGACGACAGAGGATGAGATGGCTGGATGGCATCACCAACTCCATGGACATGAGTTTGGGTAAACTCCGGGAGTTGTTGATGGACAGGGAGGCCTGGAGTGCTGTGATTCATGGGGTTGCAAAGAGCCAGACACAATTGAGCAACTGAACTGAACTGAAACATGCTACGGAAGTCAGGACAAGGTTCAAAGAGTGTAATGCAAAGGTTCGAGTTGATTAAGTTTGCTACTAGGTATCCCCAGAAAGAGCTTAACTCTTTGTTGTTACCTGCAGATTTACGATGGGATTTTTATTTTGCTCTGTTTAGTTATCATAGATTTTCATTATTTTTTTTAAAAGCCAACAGTTCAAAAGTGGGAAGAAAAAAGTAAAGAAAAATAAAAAGAAAATCCCACTATGTAGAGGTAACCTGTGTTCAGGTACTAGAAAAAGTCTCTCCATGAATATATGTGGCTAGCAGATATTTGGTTCTGTTCAGAAGATCCATAAGCAGATTTGGTCCACCACAGATGGTTGTGGACAAGACCAATTATCAAACACCTTTTGACACATAGACTAGATGTTTAAAAGACACTTTGGATTGGACCAAATGTCCTGTAAGGATATAAGTAAATACTGAAATACGCATGTAATTTTACATAAATGGGATTTAGCCTAGGGGTTAAACGTATGGACTTTGCAGAATTCCCACTTCACAAGGTATTATAAGAAATAAATGAATTAAAAAGCAAAGAATTCTATCTAGAACATAGTAAATGCTTCAAAATATTTGCTATTATCATGTACAGACGTATATAAGGGTCATAAACTTGCAACCCTTGAACCAAATCTTCAAAATAAACATTTAAACATGTATAAATGCAGTTAAAATGGTTTATTAACAAATATGAGGAGGATTTAATATTTACCTGAGTCAAAGGATTGATAGGAAGAATCATCTAGATACATAACAGTCAAGGTGCCAGCTGTTTTTCAGGGGGAGATAGGCAAGGTATATTCTTGGATGCTCAATCCGTTAAAAATATACACATTAACTTAGGAAGAACATTAAGAGCATCCTGATCTCAGGGCCTGCATTTTTAACCTACCATTAACCTATTGATGGTAATCATAATGATAATAGAACAATTTCTCTAGTAACAATCATTTATAGGTAATACTACTTGATACCTTACTCTGCAATAGGCACTGTTCCAAGCGCATTACATATATTAGCTAATTTAATTCTCACACTAATCCCATGAAATAGAAACCATTATCCCCATTTCAGAAATGAGGAAACTGACATGACAGAGTGAAGAGTTTCACAGAACCACTGCCCAGTGAAAATGATATAAAAATGTAGCCATTTGCAAAGCAGAAACAGAGATACAAATGTAGAGAACAAACTTCTAATACCAAGAAGGTTAGGAAGAGTGGGATGAAATGGGAGACTGAAAAAAAAAAGAAAGAAATGGGAGCCTGAGATTAACATATATAGCCTGCTGCTGCTGCTAAGTCGCTTCAGTGGTGTCCGACTCTGCGACCCCATAGACAGCAGCCCACCAGGCTCCACCGTCCCTGGGATTCTCCAGGCCTATTATGTATAAAATAGATAACTAATGAGAATCCACTGTGTAGCACAGGAAACTCTACTCAGTTCTCTGTGGTGACCTAAATAGAAAGGAAATTTAAAAGATAGAGGATATATTTACTTATATGGCTGATTCATTTTGCTGTACAGCAGAAACAAACACAACATTGTAAAGCAACTATATCTAATGTGGAGAAGGACATGGAAACCCCCTCCAGTATTCTTGCCTAGAAAATCCCATGGATAGAGAAGCTTGGTGAGTTACAGTCCATGGAACTGCAGAGTCAGAACCGACTGAGCAACTACACCACCACCACCACCATACTCCAATACAAATCAAAAATTTTAAAGAAGAACAGCTGTTTTCAAGTGAGCCTTGGTATAATAATTAGGCATAGTGAATAGAGAATATAAAACTGGATTAGAAAGGAAGACATCAAAGGAAGTTTGCTCTCTTCTAATCAACAAGAACATTTACCTGTCTGGAGTGAATACTGTACCAAATGCATGTATCTAAAATGTTAGAAACACTGGAATAGTCTAAGACAATTTTCCTAGACTAACATAGTATTAAATCTTTAAAATATTTTTGTCATCCTTTGAAGATAAGTAAACTGCAGGAAATGTGCATAAGTCAAGAGATTTGCAAGCAATTAACCAGTGTCACAAATTTCAAAGATGACCATTGATTAAAGAATGGAAGTATTGAAATATTAGTCCCTCAGTCATATCTGACTCTTTGTGACCCCATGGACTGTAGCCCACCAGGCTCCTGTCCATAGGATTTCCCAGGCAAGAATACTGGAGCAGGTTGCCATTTCCTTCTCCAGGGGATTTTCCCAACCCAGGGATGGAACTCGGGTCTCCTGCACTTCAGGGAGATTGTTTACCTTCTGAGCCACCAGGGAAGCCCAATCATTGCTAGCAGCTGCTTTCAATTGCTTCCTTTTCTCCTCACACATTTTTTGAAATTGATAAATACTTCAAACTAAACACAACCAATTAAAACTCCTGGAAATGACTCTATGAAAATACAGCAAATGGATAAACATTTAAATCTATAAAATTATGTAAGAAAAGTAAGAGTCTGTGGGGTCTGAACCAAGATCACTCCCCAACACCTCCCTCCCATCTCAGCAAGGCAAAGACACCACTTCAGACTGGGGCAGCGCACAGCACAGGGCTCCTGCTCAGTACTGGCTCTGTCTGGAGGGCTTTCCTTCAGGAAGGAGCAGGATGTCAGCATTTCTCATCCTGCCCCCAGCTACCTGTCCCTGAGGCTAAGTTCCAGGTGAGTGTTGTCTAGAGGTGGCTTTTGCCCAGCCCCCACTACTGGAATGCAGAGTCTGCTACTGAGAATGCTGAGGCCTGATCACCTTGCATAGCTTCATGAGGTGGTGGTTCCATGTTAGAAGAGACAAGCTAAGAACACCCAGGGCACTGCTTCCTCTCCACCTAGCACTGAGAAGCTAACGCCAGAACGTCAGTCAAAGAGAACTGTGCCACTGGCCCCACCCCCAGAGCCCCAGCTCAAGTACTTTGTCTGGGAGAGAATTGGGGCATAAAACAGATAGCTTAATTTCTTCCCAAAGGAACTGACTTCATTTGCAACAATCTGAAAATAAAAAATTGTTTTTAAAGTCCTTTATATTTTATTTTTCCATCATAAGGAATACAATACTTAACAAGAGAAATGCAAATTTTGTACTCTGAAGATGAAAAACCAAAACTGTTGGAAAATTAATAATAACTAAATAAATGGTAAATACATTTCATGTTCATCGATTATAAGGTTCAATATTTCTCAGATGGAAATATTCCCCCAAATTAATCGACAGACTCAATGCATTTTTTGGCACAACTACATGACTTTTTTTGGAGAAACTGACAAGCTGACTGTAAAATTTATCTGAAATTGCAGGGGCTGCAGAATAGCAAAACGATTCTGAAAAAGAAGAAGAAAATAGGAGGACGTACTCGTCCTTATCGTAAAACTTGCTAAAGAGCAACAGTAATCTAGACAGTATGACACTGGCATAGGATAGATATATAGATCAATGGAACAGGATATTCCAGAAAAACAGAACAAAACATGAATTGATGGTCAATTGCTTTTTGACAAGAGTGCTGAGACCATTCAAAACAAAAAGAATAGTTTTTCCAACAAACTGCTGGGAACAACTGGATAGCTGTATGCAAACAAATGAAGTTGGATCCTTATCTTATACCGTCTGCAAAAACTAACTCAAAATGTATCATAGCATTAGATCTAAGACCTAAAGCTATTAAAGGCAGAAGAAAACATAGGAGTAAATCTTCATGATCTCAGATTTGGCAAAGAATTCATAGCTTTAATACCAAAAGTCTGATTGGCCAAGGGAAAAAAATAGATAATTTGGACTTCATCAAAATTTTAAACTTTTGTGCTTCAAAGGACACCATCAAGAAAGTGGAAAGACAACCACAAAATGGCAGATTGAAAAATGTTTGCAAATCATATATTTGATATGAGATCTGTATCCAGACATATAAAGAACTCTCGTAACTCAATAATAAAAAGACAAATACTCAACTAAAAACTGGGCAAAGGATCTAAATACACATCTCCAAGGCAAATATACAAACAATTAATAAGCACATGAAAATATGCTCAACCTCGTTATTCATTAGGGAAATGCAAGGCAAAACCATGATAAAAGATACAACTTAACACCAGTAGAATGTGTAGAATGAAAAAAAAATCACATAATAACAAGAGTTAGTAAGGACACAGAGGAATCAGAACTTTCATACAGTGTTCATAGGAATGTATAGTGGTAGAGCCACTTTGGGAAATAGTCTGGCAGTCCCTTGAATGAGTAAACATAGAGTTATTATATGATCCAGCCATTCCACTCCTACTATACATGCAAGAGAAAAACATATGCCCCGAAAAACTTTTTATAGCAGCATTACTGATAATAATATTTATAGCAGCAGTATTCATGATAGCTACAAAACAGAAATAATCCAAACATTCATCAACAGTTCAGTTCAGTCCCTCAGTAGTGTCCGACTCTTTGTGACCCTATGAACCACAGCACACCAGGCCTCCCTGTCCATCACCAACTCCAGAAGTTTACCCAAACTCATGTCCATTGAGTTGGTGATGCCATCCAGCCATCTCATCCTCTGTCATCCCCTTCTCCTCCTGCCTTCAGTCTTTCCCAGCATCAGGGTCTTTTCAAATGAGTCAGCTCTGCCCATCAGGTGGCCAAAATACTGGAGTTTCAGCTTTAACATCAGTCCTTCCAATGAACACCCAGGACCGATTTCCTTTAGGAAGGACTGGTTGGATCTCCTTGCAGTCCAAGGGACTCTCAAGAGTCTTCTCCAACACCACAGTTCAAAAGCATCAGTTCTTTGGCACTAAGCTTGGCATCATCGACTTGATGGACATGAGTTTGAGTGAACTCTGGGAGTTGGTGATGGACAGGGGGGCCTGGTGTGCTGATTCATGGGGTTGCAGAGTTGGACACGACTGAGCAACTGAACTGAACTGAACCGATATAGTCCAACTCTCACATCCATACATGACCACTGGAAAAATCATATCCTTGACTAGACAAACTTTGTGGACAAAGTAATGTCTCTGCTTTTTAATATGCTATCTAGGTTGGTCATAACTTTCCTTCCAAGGAGTAAGTGTCTTTTAATTTCATGGCTGCAATCACCATTTACAGTGATTTTGGAGCCCAGAAAAATACAGTCAGCCACTGTTTCCACTGTTTCCCCTGTTTCCCCATCTATTTGCCATGAAGTGATGGGACCGGATACCATGATCTTAGTTTTCTGAATGTTGTTTTAAGCCAACTTTTTCACTCTCCTTTTTCACTTTCATCAAGATGCTCTTTAGTTCTTCTTCACTTTCTGCCATAAGGGTAGTGTCATCTGTATATCCGAGGTTATTGATATTTCTCCCAGTGATGGGTAAATGAAAAGTGCTATATCCATGTGGGAGATTATTACTCAGCCATAAAGAGGAATGGGATACTGAGACATGTTACAGCACAGATGAATCTTAAAAATATTATGCTAAGTGAAAGAAGTCGGTCACAAAAGCCACATATTATATGATTCCCTTCATATGACATATTCAGAATGGGCAAATCTATAGAGACACAATGTAGATCAGAGGTTGCTTGGAACTGAGGTAAATGGGGAAATAGTTGGATAATATCTAAAGGGTACAAGGTTTCTTTTTTGAGACTGAAGAAATGTTCTGAAATTGTATATGATGATAGCTGTGATCTGTGAATATACTAAAACCCACTGTATTATGTACTTTTAATGGATGAATTGCATTGTGTGATGGTTAATTTTACAGGTCAACTTTGCTAGGCCATGGTACCCAGACATTCTAGATATTTCTGTAATAAACGCATTTTGTAAAAGAAATTAACATCAAAATCAGTAGATCTTAAATAAAGCAGTTTACTCCCCATAATGTGAGTGGGCCTCATCCAATCAGTTGAAGGTCTTCATAGAAAAAGACTGACCTTGGAAAGCAAGAAGGAAGTCTGGCACCTTTGGACTGGCACTGCAGCTCTTTCCTGGGTCTTGGGCCCTGCATATTTTGGACTTGCCAAGCCTCCACATGACTCCACATGAGCCAATTCCTTAAAATCACTCTCTACTTCTCTCTCTCCCTCCCTCTCCCTTTCTCCTTCTCTCTCCCTGACCCCCTCACTATCCTGGTTTTTCTTTTCTCTAGAGAAACCTAATACTTATGGTATGTGACTCTATCTCAATAAAAATGGTTTAAAAATAAGGAAATTCAGGAAGAGTGAGGCTAATTAGCTGCCCAAGTTTCCACAGCTGGAAAGCAGCAGAACGGAAAGCCTCTCTTTAGTACAACCTGCCATACAAGGTGTTATTTGTGCTTTGTTAACTTTGGGCCAGGTGTGGAATGTTGTTGCAAAGTTTGTGCAAAGTCCAGGATGGAAACACTCTTGGCACTGACATGAGGGTTGCTGCATCAGGGCAGCTGAACAGGAGGAACTGGGGTCTGTGGAAGGGATGAAGATTCAACATGTTAGCAACTGGCAGGAAGTAGACTTTAGTGTATTAGAATGAACCCAGTCAAGTTCAGTTGGAACTGCAAAGTCCAAATCAGCGTCATATTAACCCTGATCCTTGAAAGGCTTATTATGAGTGACATTCTCCTTGGAACAAGTACTTATCACATGGCAGCTTTATTTTTCAAAACTGACTACTTCCCTGAATGCAGCAAGACAGGGGTGCCAAGGCATAGGGAGATGATTTCTGCAATTGACTGCAGAAATACATACATATTCTTCTTATGGTAAGAAAACACTACTCTAGCAATGAGAAATAGTAAATTACTTCATGTTTTAACCACTTGGTAAAAATTATACATTTTTTATGGGCTTCCCTGGTGACTGCTTTTGTGAACCAAGTAAACAGAGCATCATATTCTGATCCATCATCATTATGATCCGAATGCGGTAGAATTCTCCAATAAGGCAGGGATACCCTCAGAGGCCATTGAGAGATTCTAGGCTTGTTGCTTATATATTAAACTGTCCTGATGCCTTCTGAGTTATTATAACTGGTTTCAAAAAAATTTTTTTTCAATATCTCACACATTTTCAACTGTTGCCTTCTCAGCCATGATACTTTTTAGTTTTTTGTTAAGTCAAGCAAACTTAACCTGCTATGATTTTGAGTCATGGGCCTTATTTTTTTTTTTTTTCAAATTAAAAAAAAAATTATTTGGCTGCACCAGGTCTTAATTGCAGCTCATGGGATCTTTGGCTGCAGAATGTGAATTCTTAGTTGCAGCATTTAGGCTTTAGTTCCCTGATCGGGAATTGAACTTGGGTCCCCTGCCTTAGAAGTGTGGTGTCTTAGCCACTGGACCACCAGGGAAGGTCCCATGAGTCTTAATTTTAATACAGTTTTTTGTATCATTTATGCTGTCTGCTCAGGGGCTTTTGTCATCTTTTCCAGAATTCTCTATGCAGTTTTTGATAGGCAAGACTTCAGATAAGATGAGCTTTGCTCATAGTTATGTAGCATTGCTTGGTTGATGTTTTCAGATGAAGCCTCACAACGTAGCAAAGCAAGTATTTAGTCTATGGGAGACTGACCGGCATTAATTGAATTCTCAAACAAATTTCATTACTTCTTATATTTATTTAAGACACTTCACAGAATACTGCAACACACAAGACAATATGATAGGTATAGGGGATGCAATGGCCTCTTGAAATCCACAGTACAGAAAAGGATAAAGACATTCATTTATATATTTATAGAATACAACTTTTATAGTAATCAGTATGTTTATGCTGCCCTGATGGCTAAGATGGTAAAGAATCTACCTGCAATGTAGGAGATCTTGGTTTGATTCCTGGGTTGGGAAGATCCCCTGGAGAAGGGAACGGCTATCCACTCCAGTATTACTGGCCTGGACAATTCCATGGACTATATAGTCCATGCGGTTGCAAAGAGTTGGACAGGACTGAATGACTTTCACTTACTTTACAAGATTTCCATGATCAGGGCAGCTGAAAACCAAATAATTGATGAGAAAGTTTTCTGATGTTTCTTGAATCTCTTATAGACTTCTGAGGCCATTTCTCACGACTAAAACTTATTAGAGTATTGCTTTTTTTCTAGAAATTACAAAATAATTGGATGTTCTACTTTTTCCTTCTATTCATTCATTTATTCCATACAAGCCCCATATATTGATGTCATTTTTATAATTCCCAAAGGTACTGGGACAGGGACAATGAAGGCATGAAATCTGGCCTGTGCCTTGCTCACCAAGTTGTTCCTTGTGGGACTGTGACCCCTGACGGGGACAAATTGTCCAATTCATCTGCCCTGAGGGGAGGCCCTTTTAAATTCTTCCCGCTCAGAGGTCTGTGCTTGGGCTTAGATATAAATCAGTTATGTGGCCTAACCCTTAAATGAGCAGGAATGTAGAAATGCTTGATATACTCTTTCTCTTATTTATATAGTGTTGAATAAACCCTGATAGATCTGTTCTAATTCAGTTCCTTTTTATTCAGTACTCCTTATCAATTATAAAACATTTCAGTCATCCCAGAAGCTCATTAATTTTAATAGGTCGCAGATAGATGACAACTTGTTTTAGCTGAGTCCCATTCTACACTGATGCTTTAAAGAGATTTATACCCTTCACTGAGCCCTTTAGGAGAGGCCAGAATCAATAAGACATTTCTATCATAATTTAATACTGTGGATCACTTCTCAGATAGCCTAAGTATGATACGGACTTCAGCTTCAGAAGGATATCATGTCTCTAAATTTGGGAGTCTGCTTGAGGCTGCTAGCTTCCCATGCCTTGACAAATCCTCCTCCCTCTCCACGTCAACAGCCCCACAAGGGGGAAATATTAGAACTTCCTGCGTCATCTCTGCTGACTGGTTGCCGAGCTGCTGTAACCGTTCCATTCATGGAAAATATTGCATTTAGAAGCAGACAGTTCCATCTTCTAAATATTCTCTTAGGGTCTTCTTTCCCTCAAACGATGCCATTATCTGTCCACTAATTGTGTCTACCTATACAAGACTTAGCGACTAAACAACAATACTGATTCTGGACCTATGGGGTACATACGTGACAAGTCTAATTGTAAATCAACTCGAAATGCCTTCTGGTATTGAAAAACTTGAAAATACCCATCCACCTAGTCTTTCCTCCAAACTTCTCTTCTTTCACTAGATATTAAAAGTAATAGGTAATTTAAAAAATGCTGGCTTGGGAGAATATTCCATTAAATCTTATGAATTAAACAAATACATAAGTCCTTAAGATGAGGCATTTCAATTATTTAAATGGTTAGGCCAAAAAAAAAGAAAAATCAACAAGTTCTTATCTAAGGCCCTGAAGTTATGACAATTTAAACTACAAATCAGTGTATATCAGTTCCATGTACAGGCATGAATATTTTGGTGTAATTTATTGGGCCACTATAATCAAAGGACTAAAATGATAACACAGATTCTTATGTTACTTGCCTGTAAAATTCATGGCTTAGATACCCAGTCAATGGTAAAAGCATGTATTGGAAACTTACTTCTCTGTGAATTAGTGATTAACATACACCTCTAATAGAAAGAGAAGTTTTCATTTTTCTTAGCTATTTTAAGAAACTCTCAAATTCCATCACTGGAAATTTTTGTCCCTTTTATCTTTAAAATTCTTTACATCTGTGCTTTTTACCATTGCTGAGAGGAATGTCACATATTATACTTCTAAATAATTATACCAAAAACAATGTTTATGATTGTTGCATACTTTTATTTTTGTTAGCCTAATGCATTTAACATTTTGCGAGTGTAAGAGGGGTCCCACTGAACAAGATGCTGCCATAGGAGGGAAGTATGCATTGCCACTGGATTTTATTATCAACAGGCACAGTCAGTTGCTAACACAAGTCACACTCAGTGGGTTTATGCCAATTCTTTTTCAGTCTCATTTCTTCTGCAGCTTAGTAGAACTTAGCAACACATTAGAACTACTTGGGGAGAAAAACCCTCCATACATGGATCTATTAGAAAATGAGGACTGTGTTATAAAAGAAGTTGCAATTGTACTATTTTACTTCTTAAAATATTTTTTCATTAAAAGACATATTCTATATTGTAAAAGTGAGAAGGCAAAATATTTTGGACTCAGTTTCCAAAATATGGACTCTATTCTGTAGTTATTGGGTATTATTTGTTAAGATTGTTGTTGAATGAGTATATGCACAAAAAGATGCTGCAAATAAATTTGACTATGTGATCATACTCCTCAGGGGAAAGTTACACATTTTTCTAAATTAAAATTTTGGCTCAATGTGTATAGATATTTGGATGTGCTTTCCTATCACACCTTTTAAGCTAATATTGTAATCACCACCATATTAAAATAATTAATCACCAAAGCCTGTAAGGCTGTTAAAAGCCTTATAGACAGCTTAAAGTCTTTCTCAGAGATACACTTATTATTTGAAATGCAAAAGTCCTAGTTCCTACTTATACCGCTTGGAGTATCACAGACTTCAGTGTTTGTTTTCATGCCTTCTGTGGTATAGCAAGAGCAGATATTTTGCACATGAATGTCCCTGTAACTTTGGTCAAAGACGATGGGAGATTGTTACCAGATGTTTGACATTTTAGGGTCTAGTTCTTGTTCACTGGAAGGAGGAGTCAAATATCTCGTATTGGACCGTGGGACATATTCTAACAGATGCTTTTCCCTTTTACAGATGCTTCTGATTTAATTCATGTATTAGATGAAGCCTATGTTTGCTGTTCTAATGGCAAGGATGTCAGAAACTCTTTCTGAAGTCAGGAGATGAAAGCCTGCAAGAATGGTTTTAATCTCTAGGTTTGTTTACCAGAGGAGAATATTATGGGAAAAAACGTTCTGCTCACCATCTTCACACCCTATATATTCCTGGGAAATGGAATGAGAAAACACTCTCAGTTTGCTAATACTCTGATTCTATTCTTAGCTGTTAACAAGCAAGATGTGGAACTTAAATGCCATGGCAGAACTGCTAACAAAAACAGGGTCAAGGTCTTTAAAAGCAAGAAAATAACTAGAACAAAGCTCCCTAAGCCGTGTTTACTCAACTCCGGAGTCTTCCAGTGCAGACAGCACCTTCTCACATGGTCATCTGCCCTCAGATGCTGGAGCACCTACCGTCTCAGAGAACAGCTATTCCTGGGATTCTAACTCTCTCATACATGTGAAGCATGAGTCCTGTTCTTCACCTTCACAATCTGGAGAAGATGGACTACACCTTTGATTGCAAAATAAGATTTTCTATGAGAGGAAGAGGAGATGGAGACAAGACATACGTGGAAAGAGGTCAGACAATGTCAGGGACAGGAAAGTGATCAACAGCTGCTTCCCCGTCACACTGTCCAGTCAATAGATGTGACTTAAGGGAGGAATGGAACTTCATATGCACAAATAAACGAGACTGACTTTGTGGGATTAGGTCCCAGTTCTGCAGTTTACTGTCTGTGTAACCTTAGGAAGAGTTTCCTTGATAGCTCAGATGGTAAAAAAAAATCTGCCTGCAATGTGGGAGACTGGGCTTTGATCCCTGGGTTGAGAAGACCCCTGGATAAGGGAACAGCAACCCATGCCAATATTCTTATCTGCAGAAATCCATGGACAGAGAAGCCTGTCAGGCTACAGTCCATGGAGTCACAAAGAATTGGACATGACTGTGTGACTGACACACACAACACAACCTTAGTAAAGTCACACAACACTATACAGCCTGAGGCTCCCCATCTTAATTTTTTTTAATTTGGAAATAAAGATCTTAAAATAAATACATTCTAATTATTTTTTAAAAGTACATAAATGACTCCAATTTAAATTAATAAATTTAAAAAGTACATAAATGAATCAAATAAGGAATAAAGTCCAGCAACATACACAAATACACATACTTGACATATTTCCAAGAGGTGGCTATTGCTTAGCTGGGCATATCCTTTCATTTCTTCATCAATAAACTGAAGATGAAAATAAGTATATATCACAGTGTTTGAGAATAAAAGGAGACAGCTATGTAAAATGCCTAGATGGCTGGGAAGTTTTGTATTTCTTTTCCCTTTCTATCTAATTTTACTTGTCTTGCTTAATCTGATGCTTGTTTATAATCAGACCAGTTTTTAAGTCCACAGGGTATTGTCTTAGCCAGATGTTGCCAAAAACAACTCAGGATTTCAGTGTCCTGTTACCTACAGCATTTACTCCAGGGTCAAGAGTCTGCAGATTGGCTGATCTTGACTATCTCAGGCTACCGCTGGGTCAAGCACTCTTGGCATTTCACTTAGTGCTGGACCAGGTGGCACAGATGTAAAGAATCTGCCTGCCAATGCAGGAGACTTGGGTTCGATCCCTGGTCAGGAAGATCCACTGGAGAAGAGAATGGCAACCACTCCAATATTCTTTCCTGGAGAATCCCATGGAGAGAGGAGTCTGGTAGGCTACAGTCCATGGGGTTGCAAAGAGTCAGACATGACTGAGCACACACACGCAAGCTAAGCAGCAACAACTGCAGAGCATTTTTTCCCAACGGGGATAGCAGAGGCTCAAGGGGGACAAGTAAAAGCATGTGACGCCTAATTTTGAGAAAGAGAAAGACATAAAACAAAAGTTTTTAATTAGTTTTGGTTTCCAGTGAAAGGTATGACTTTCCCCTCTCATTTCCCTCACCCACTAAGAAGGCTTTATGGACTACATCTTACTTCTTTGTGATGTTCTGATGATTTGTCCCCAAATCTTGAAGAGAGCAGATAAAAGCGCTAATATCTATTTCAAGCATGATGTTAGCAGACAACAGAGGCTGCTTGGGAGGACAAGTTAACATGTTAAGTTAAACACGAAAGAAGAGCAAGTGCAAGAGATGAGGGTTGGACTCCTGGGTCGGGAAGATCCTCTGGGGTAGAAAAGAGCAACCCACTCCAGTATTCTTGCTGGGAAAATCCTGTGGGCAGAGAAGCCTGACAGGCTATGGCCCATGGGGTGCAAACAGTCAGACAAAACTGAGCACATGAGCACACACAAGGATGACAAGGAATTTTCTAATATGAGAGAGCTGCCATTGAGCAAAATAAAAGACAGTGAGGGTGGAGAGTGGGTGTTTGGGAGGAAAAGAGTGAATTAATTGAAGAAAGTAGGGAAAACTGCTAGACCATTCAGGTATGACCTAAATCAAATCCCTTATGATTACACAGTGGAAGTGAGAAATAGATGAAAGGGCCTAGATCTGATAGATAGAGTGCCTGATGAACTATGGATAGAAGTTCATGACATTATACTGGAGACAGGGATCAAGACCATCCCCATGGAAAAGAAATGAGAAAAAGCAAAATGGCTGTCTGGGGAGGCCTTACAAATAGCTCTGAAAAGAAGAGAGGTGAAAAGCAAAGGAGAAAAGGAAAGATATAAGCATGTGAATGCAGAGTTCCAGAGAATAGCAAGAAGAAATAAGAAAACCTTCTTCAGCAATCAATGCAAAGAAATAGAGAAAAAGAACAGAATGGGAAAGACTAGAGATCTCTTCAAGAAAATTAGAGATACCAAGGGAACATTGCATGCAAAGATAGGCTCGATAAAGGACAAAAATATTACGGACCTAACAGAAGCAGAAG
>SJYC01038385.1:0-14624 GCA_006408675.1 Madoqua kirkii
AATATATTTTAAAATCTGGCTGATTTCAAACTTCAAAGAATGAACACTCTGAACTTTGACTAATCCAAAAGGAATATTTATATAAGGCTTTATAAATGGCCAGTATTCTTGTTTTGAGACTATTTCCTTTTTGTTATGTACCTTCTACTTTCACTGTTGGTATCATGCAGCAACCGTGTTTTTGTGAGGTACAAATTCAAATTTCATTTTCTTCATCGGCATAGAAGTTGTTTCATTTGCTAGTGAAATCACTTCTGAAATACAGGGCACTAGTAAGTAAAGGTGGAGATTGTGTTAAAAGTGCTAATCAAGTAGAAAACCAAAGTCTAAAGAGGATAAATCATAAGTAAAACACCTCAATCATAAAGGACTCCATTGTTAGGTTGATGTTTTCTTAAGGTCTCTCAGAAAAGATGAATTCACCCTGATTCTTTCAAGAAATGAGTCTTACTTGATCCTTTTCATTTTTTCTAAGCAACAGATAGACAAACAAGGAAAGTGTAGTGACCGTGGACAATGGCAAATGTGCTCAGGAAGAGTACAAAAAATCTTTTTGAAATCCAGGAGGCAATGAATAAAGCAGTAAACATTCAGTTGAGTTCACTCACTTGTGTCCGACTCTTTGCAACCCCGTGAATCACAGCACGCTTCCATTGTTAGGTTGATGTTTTCTTAAGGTCTCTCAGAAAAGATGAATTCACCCTGATTCTTTCAAGAAATGAGTCTTACTTGATCCTTTTCATTTTTTCTAAGCAACAGATAGACAAACAAGGAAAGTGTAGTGACCGTGGACAATGGCAAATGTGCTCAGGAAGAGTACAAAAAAACTTTTTGAAATCCAGGAGGCAATGAATAAAGCAGTAAACATTCAGTTGAGTTCACTCACTTGTGTCCGACTCTTTGCAACCCCGTGAATCACAGCACGCTAGGCCTCCCTGTCCATCACCAACTCCCAGAGTTTACCCAAGCTCATGTCCATCGAGTCAGTGATGCCATCCAGCCATCTCATCCTCCGTTGAACCCTTCTCCTCCTGCCCCCAATCCCTCCCAGCATCAGAGTCTTTTCCAATGAGTAACATTAGGCCAATATTAAAATGATACAGAATACTAACAATTAACTTTTGTAGTATGCTTCATAGTTTATAAACGAACTCTTCGCTTTCATTGATCATTAATTATCTACTAGCCATTATTTCTCATGAAATAGACTCAACTTAATCTCACTGTTGCCTGTGGCTGAACCTTAAACTGTGGTTATTTTGAGTTCTTTCTTGAAACAGAAGGATGGAAAGAAACCTCTGAAAATGCTTTGTTGATAAAAATCTGATACCATCCAATAATCTGGAGGGGTAGTAAAACAAAAGGCCATGCAAAACTTCTTCCACTTGCAGAAAAACCAGCCCAAAGTGACTTCAACCAACACTCATCCGAGGTAGGAGAGGCAAAGCTCGATTCAGAACATACAAGGTATCACTGAGATCCATCACTTGGTTTTATGTGCTTGGACAGCCTCTATTTTCAGGCTGCTGTGAGAGGGTGAGCTTTTCAGGCTCCCATCATTGCAATACCCAGTGCATCAGAAGATAATCTGCTTTCTGGCTGATTTAAAACTAAGTCCAGAATTGAGTTTAATTGGCTATTTCCCTTGCTTTGGGTCACTGTGCCTCCCAAAACCAATAACTACAGCCAGGAGAAGGGACAGAATGTCCTAATTATTGGCTAAACCTAGGTCAATGCACCATCCCTGGAGCTAAAAGGGAAGATGTAACATTAGCCTCCATTCTTGGAGCAACAGAAACCTAACTGGCAAAAGCAACATATATCTATTACTTCAAAGTAGCAAACTGTTGCCAAAAAAAAAAAGTTTCATACCTTGCTATTACTGTAGTCCCACCACCGCTAGTCTTTTTCCTTCTCCCATCCATTCTACCTATTGCTCAGAGGTCAATTGTTCTACAGGACAGTTTTATTCATGTACACTTCTATCCAGAAACCCCAAAAGCTCCCTGTGATTTATGAAACAAATTTCATACCCCTTATCTTGTGATTTGAAGTCATTCACAATCTGATCATGTCCAAATGTACCTTACCATTCCTATCTCCAGACAATCAGAACTTCCATAGTTCTGCTTTCTTTTATTCTTTTTTTAAAAATGTCTTTTCTTTGCATCTCTGCTTGTCTAAGCTGCATTGACAGTTTAATAATTAAAGCAAATGTTATGTGTTTTTATGAAGCAGAAAGTAATTTAGCCCTCCTTTCAATTTCCAGAACTGTAAACTTCTCCCACAGTCCCTACTACTTCCTGCCTGAGTCATTATTTCCAGATCTGTCTACCAGACTCCCTGTACGCCCACTGACAGTGGTTTATCTCTCAAACATCTTTGCTAATTTTGAAACAATAAAGTACCTTATATTCAATTATATGAGTGTTTTTTAATTTAAAAAAATATGGAGTATGCAGGGAAAATGTAACTCATCCTATGTCTTCTCTATTTAGGCAGAAATTTTTTTTTTGGCATTGCTTGTGTATGATTCTTTGCGACCTCATGGACTATAGCCTGCCAGGCTCCTCTGTCCATGAAATTCTGCAGGCAAGAATAATGGAGTGGGTAGCCATTCCCCTCTCTAGGGATTAGAAACAAGGTTTTCACAAATCAGTCCGTCACTTGTTCAACCTTTGTCAGCTGCAAACTGGGTGCCCGGTATTCTGTAAGGTGATGGAACATACAGAATGAGAAGGGCTGGTTCTTATTCTCAAGGAACTCATGGTTTAGGTGGAAAGACACACAAATAATTCTAGAACAATGGAATAAGATGATGTGGGGCTACAGAGGAGGAAAAGCTGAATTCTGTCACAGAGATTCTTAAAACTCTTCATAGGAAAAGAAATATTTTAGTTGGAAAGAAAGGACCAGGAGAATAGCAAGCATAAAAGCAAAAAGGTAGTGTTAGGGAATTATTAGAGTCTGGTGTCATCAGTGTTGAGTGTATTTTGGGTATAGATGAAAATGAAGTTGGATAAATGTATCAAAGTCAACAAATAGAAGGCTTTATTTTGTATTAAAAGAATTGTAGGGCTTCCTTGGTGACTCAGTGGTAAAAAAAATCCACCTGCCAATGCAGGAGACACCGGTATGATACCTGATCCAGGAAGATCCCTCATGCCATGGACTAAGTAAGCCCATACAACACAACCACTGAGCCTGTGCTTTACAGTCTGGAACTGCAGGTACTGAGCCCACATTCTGAAACTACTGCAGTCTATTTGCCTGAAAGCTTGTGCTCTGCAGCAAGAGAAGCTTGCACACTTCAACTAGAGAGCAGCCCCCACTTGCTGAAACTAGAGAAAAGCCTGAGCAGCAGTGAAGACCCACCACAGCCAAAAATAAAAATAAATAAAATTATTTTGAAAGCTTACATTTCATCATAGGTAGGTCATGGTACATTAGACAACATTTGGGGGTTTGGGATTGGGATCAGATTTACAGTCTAGAAGGGAATGTAGAGGATAAAGGGGAAGTTGGCAGGAGGAAGGGAGTAGGAAAGAGAGACCCGAAGATGGTTACATTCTACTCTGGGAAACAGGATACACTTTAAAGTCACTAATCAGGTCAAGAGTTATGATAGATTTGGGGGACAGGGAAAAATGATCATGTTAAATTGGACATTCACAGAACCTTCAGATGAAGGTATTACCAGGTAAAATAAATCATTAGAAGTTGTTAGGAGCTTATCCATTCCACACTATAGATATTCCAACTCTATATCTGTCTACACTATGGAATATTACTCAGGCATAGAAAAGAAGGAAATAATGTCATTTTCAGAAAGATGAATGGACCTAGAGATTATCATACTAAGCAACAAAAACCAGAAAAGACAAATATCACATGATGTTACTTGTATGTAGAATCTAAAAAGAAAGACAGAAATGAACTTATTTACAAAACAAAATTAGACTCACAGAGTCTATTTAGAAAACAAGCTTATCAAAATGGAATGAGGGGAAGGAAAATTTAGAGTTTGGGATTAAAATATATACACTGTGAATTACTAAATATAGTGAATTACTAAAATCACTGTAGATGGTGACTACATCCATGAAATTAAAAGATGCTTGCTCCTTGGAGGAAAAACTATGACCAACTTAGACAGCATATTAAAAAGCAGAGACATTACTTTGCCCACAAAGGTCTGTCTAGTCAAAGCTATGGTTTTTCCAGTAGTCATGGATGGATGTGAGAGTTGGACTGTGAAGAAAGCTGAGTGCCAAAGAATTGATGCTTTTGAGCTGTGGTGTTGGAAAAGACTCTCGAGAGTCTCTTGGATTGCAAGGAGATCCAACCAGTCAATCTCAAAGAAAATCAGTCCTGAATATTTATTGGAAGGACTGATGCTGTAGCTGAAACTTCAATCCTTTGGCCACCTGATGTGAACAACTGACTCATGTGAAAAGATCCTGATGCTGAGAAGGATTGAAGGCAGGAGGAGAAGGCTCGATGAATACGAGTTTGAGCAAGCTCCAGGAGTTGGTGGTAGACAAGGAAGCTTGGTGTGCTGCTGTCTATTGGGTTGCAAAGAGTTGGACATGACAGAGCGACTGAGCTGAAAAAGATAGAAAATAAAATAGAAATAAAAATGACACAGGTACATTGGAAAAGAGGTAAAACATTCTCTGTTTGCAGATACCAAGGCTGTTTATGTGGAAAGTTCTAAGGATTCAAAATTTAAAAACTGCTAGACCTAAAACAGTTGAGTAAGTTCTGAAGATAACAAAGTCACCATATAAAATCAATTGCATATCTATTTACTAGCAGCAAATTATTGACAAAAAAATTAATGCATGTATAATAGTGTCAAAGATAAATAAAATACCCAGGGATAAATGTAATAAAAAGACATATAAAATACCTATGTTGAAAACTATAAAATGTGACTGAAAAATTAAAGAAGATCTAAACAAATAAAACAATAATACAGGTAATTATATTATTTGTGCTCTAAGAAATATGAATAAATGGTATGAGAGTCTTGGTGAATTCCAGAAGGATTCAAACTAGAGGTGCATATTAAGACTTTTTAGTGAGATTTAAGTATTGAACAATGAGCTAAATTCAATAACAACTAAAGCAAACAAGATCTATTTTATCAGGCAACAATTTGTAAGCAGAACTCTGTGTACAATGACCATCATTCAGACTATACTGTGTTGTGCTCTATTGAGAGAAAAGAGGATCAGAGCAGGGAATGTCTGTCCTAAGAATTCTCTTTCTTATATAATTTATTCCAATGTAATCATATTTTTTCCTTACTTCTTTAAAAGATATGGAAAAATAATCATGCTAGGAATATTCGTGAAAGTTGGTAGAGGTGCTAAAATCAACGTATTGATCACCATCGTGGAAATATTTTTTCCCTTTGCCAAGGCTATCTTTCAGTTCAGTTCAGTCACTCAGTCGTGTTTGACTCTTTGCAACCCCATGAATTGCAGCATGCCAGGCCTCCCTGTCCATCACCATCTCCCGGAGTTCACTCAGACTCACGTCCATTGAGTCTGTGATGCCATCCAGCCATCTCATCCTTGGTCATTCCCTTCTCCTCCTGCCCCCAATCCCTCCCAGCATCAGAGTCTTTTCCAGTGAGTCAACTCTTCGCATGAGGTGGCCAAAGTCCTGGAGTTTCAGCTTTAGCATCATTCCTTCCAAAGAAATCCCAGGGCCAGTCTCCTTCAGAATGGACTGGTTGGATCCCCCTCGCAGTCCAAGGGACTCTCAAGAGTCTTCTCCAACACCACAGTTCAAAAGCATCAATTCTTTAGCACTCAGCCTTCTTCACAGTCCAACTCTCACATCCATACATGACCACAGGAAAAACCATAGCCATAACTAGATGGACCTTTGTTGGCAAAGTAATGTCTCTGCTTCTGAATATGCTGTCTAGATTGGTCATAACTTTTCTTCCAAGGAGTAAGTGTCTTTTAATTTCATGGCTGCAGTCACCATCTGCAGTGATTTTGGAGCCCCCCAAAATAAAATTTGACACTGTTTCCACTGTTTTCCCATCTAGTTCCCACGAAGTGATGGCACTGGATGCCATGATCTTTGTTTTCTGAATGTTGGGCTTTAAGCCAACTTTTTCACTCTCCTCTTTCACTTTCATCAAGAGGCTTTTTAGTTCCTCTTCACTTTCTGCCATAAGGGTGGTGTCATCTGCATATCTGAGGTTATGGATATTTCTCCTGTAAATATTGATTCCAGCTTGTGTTTCTTCCAGTCCAGCGTTTCTCATGATGTACCCTGCATATAAGTTAAATAAGCAGGGTGACAATATACAGCCTTGATGTACTCCTTTTCCTATTTTGAACCAGTCTTTTGTTCCATGTCCAGCTCTAACTGTTGCTTGCTGACCTGCATACAGATTTCTCAAGAAGCAGGTCAGGTGGTCTGGTATTCCCATCTCTTTCAGAATTTTCCACAGTTTATTGTGATCCATACAGTCAAAGGCTTTGGTTGCATATAAGTTAAATAAGCAAGGTGACAATATACAGCCTTGACATACTCCTTTTCCTATTTGGAACCAGTCTGTTGTTCCATGTCCAGTTCTAACTGTTGCTTCCTGACCTGCATACAGATTTCTCAAGAAGTAGGTTAGGTGGTCTGGTATTCCCATCTCTTTCAGAATTTTCCACAGTTGATTGTGATCCACACAGTCAAAGGTTTTGGAATAGTCAATAAAGCAGAAATAGATGTTTTTTTGTAACTCTCTTACTTTTTCGATGATCCAGCAGATGTTGGCAATTTGATCTCTGGTTCCTCTGCCTTTTCTAAAACTAGCTTAAACATCAGGGAGTTCATGGTTCAGGTATTGCTGAAGCCTGGCTTGGAGAATTTTGAGCATTACTTTACTAGCATGTGAGATGAGTGCAATTGTGTGGTAGTTTGAGCATACAACTTAGTAGAAAGAAAAATTGTTTTAAAGTTATTTAAATGAGGATCTGATAGATATCTTCCAAAGAAGACACACAAATGAGTAATAATGACATGAAAAAGCACTTAATAGTACTAATAATGGAGAAAATGCAAACCAAAACTTCAGTGAGATACGATCATATACCTGTTATAATGGTTACTATCAAAAAGAGGAGATAAGTGCTTTTTGAGGATATTGAGCCTTGACCTGGGTTCGATCCCTGGGTCAAAAGATCCTTTGAAGGAGATGGCAAACCACTCCAGTATTCTTGCCTGGAGAATCCCATGGACAGAGAAGCCTGGTAGGCTACAGTCCATGGGGTCGCAAAGAGTCGGATACAGCTGAGCTTTCTTTTTATAAAAGAGAACACTTAAACTCTGTTGATGGGAATGTAAACCAAGGCAGCTGCTATAGGATACAGAATGGAGATTTTTCAAAAAACTAAATAGAACTACCACACGATCAGTTCCATTTTCTTTCCTTGATATTTAACCAAAGGAAACAAAAAGATATCTCCATCCTCATGTTCACTATTTACCACAGCCAAGACTTGGTAGCAACCTATGTTGTTTTGCTGAAAGTTTCCACTTGTGTCTCAGGTTCAAAGGATTTGTTTAAAAAAAAAAAAAAAAGCCACTGATTATACACAGCTTCCCTGGTTGCTCGGCTGGTAAAGAATCTGCCTGCATTGCAGGAGACCTGTGTTGGGAAGCTCCGCTGGAGAAGGGAACTGTTACCCACTCCAGTATACTGGCCTGGAGAATTCCATGGACTGTATTGTTTGTGGAGTTGCAAAGAAATAGACACAACTGAGTGACTTTCACCTTTACTATATACAAATAAACAATACAAATATTAATTAGAGAACTATCTAGTCTACTTTCAATATAACAACACTAAAAGGCAAAAAAGAGAGCAGTAGTACATATGTCATCCAACTGGATTTGCCAACATCCAGACTTAAATAGCAGCGGGAAGTCCTGTGTGAGGGCAGTCCAGAATTCCAGTTGGAAAAGGTCCCAGGTGGCGTGTCCCCTCTGAGGGTGAGACTCTGGACTGCTGTCACTAGGGTCCCACTTATAACCCTTAGGCAAATATTGGAGTATTGCTAAGTCTGGGGAGTGGTTGACCAGACCTCCTCTAGAGACATAACAAAGTCCAAGATCCCCTCCCTATCTATCTATCTTGTTTCTCTTCCTGAAAATCACAGCTGACACCCACTGCAGTAGTCAGGACAGAGTCTAGGCAAGTCAGAAGCAAGGTCAGAGGTCTGTGTGCTCTTTTGCCTCTGAAGCCTGAACAAGACTACTTCTATTTTATTTTCCTAACAGTTGGCCTCAGGGTTATTTAGAATGAAGAGCATAGGAACAGGACAAAATAACACAGTCTTTCAAATTCTATAAGTCAAATAACAATTCTAAATGGATAAACAAGATTAAAAAAAAAAAACACACACAAGAGATTAAACAGTACAGAAAACCATTTCCAAGCAGTAGGGGATGTAGTGAAGAAAAAGTCCCACCATGAATGAGAAGTGTTTTTGTACATTAACCCATTGGCTGTAATAGTAATGATAACAGACTGTTTTTATCAAAGTATGATTATGTTTTCTATGAAATGTTATAACATTCCAGTCCCTTCTAAAATCTTATGTAAGGGTTCGAAGGAAAAGCTAATATTAGGAACAGATAAAGTAGGAAATAACATTCGAGTTGATAACATCTGAGTTTTCATAGAGGTAAAATAATAGGTGGTCCCTTTCCAATATAAATGATCAATATGTGTTGGCATCCAGAGAAAGGAGTTCCAAACTTATACACAGATGATGTTCACATCATCAGTTATAATACATACTTGACTATTTAAAGAAAACACAATGTAGGTTTTTGGAAAAACAATCCATTCACAGTAATTGGCAGAGTGCTCCAATAAGCAGGGTTACCAAACACAAGAAGTGGGTTCACATAGTATTCCCTCTGTAGCTTTGTCAGTCTGTCAGTAAGTGAGTGTAGTTATCAAAATCAAGACAATTTCCAGTAAAACGAGGTAACCAGAATTCTTTTCCAAAAATAGCAGGTAACATATGAAACTGGAACGTAACACTCACGTTAGGTACATTATAGTGATATGGAGTCCCCTGACACCGGGTGTCAGTATATTTTGTAATGCCTTAAGGGATAACTGTGCAGTGATGATTAGGAAACCATTCTTTAAATAGTTCTTTTCATGCATACATATTCAGTTCCGTTAACTTCAGTCGCTCAGTCGTGTCTGACTCTTTGTGACCCCATACACCAAGCTTCCCTGTCCATCACAAACTCCCAGACCTCATTCAAACTCATGTCCATCAAGTCAGTGATGCCACCCAAACATCTCATCCTCTGTTATACCCTTCTCCTGCCTTCAGTCTTTCCCAGTATCAGGGTCTTTTCAAATGGATCAGTTCTTCACATCAGGTGGCCAGAGTATTGGAGTTTCAGCTTTAGCATCAGTCCTTCCAATGAATATTCAGGACTGATTTCTTTTAGGATTGACTGGTTTGATCTCTTCGCTGTCCGAGGAATTCTTAAGAGTCTTCAACAGTGCAGTTCAAAAGCATCAATTCTTCAGCACTCAACTTTCTTTATGGTCCAACTCTCACATCCATACATGATTACTGGAAAAACCATAGCTTTGAATAGATGAACCTTTGTTGGCAAAGTAATGTCCCTGCTTTTTAATATGCTGTCTAGGTTGGTCATAGCTTTTCTTCCAAGGAGCAAGGGTCTTTTAATTTCATGGCTGCAGCCACCATCTGCAGTGATTTTGAAGCCCAAGAAAATAGTGTCTCTTACTGTTTCCACTGTTTCCCCATCTATTTCCCATGAAGTGATGGAACTGGATGCCATGATCTTAGTTTTCTGAATGTTGAGCTTTAAGCCAACTTTTCTACTGTCCTCTTTCATTTTCATCAAGAGGCTCTTTAATTCTTTTTTGCTTTCTGCCATAAGAGTGGTGTCATCAGCATATCTGAGGTTATTGATATTTCTCCTGGCAATCTTGATTCCAGCTTGTGCTTCATCCAGCCTGGCATTTCACATGATGTATTCTGCATATCAGCAGGGTGACAATAAACAGCTTTGACATACTCCTTTCCTAATTTGGAACCAGCCTGTTGCTCCATGTGCAGTTCTAACTGTTGCTTCTTGACATGCATACAGATTTCTCAGGAGGCAGGTAAGGTGGTCTGGTATTCCCATCTCTTTAAAAATTTTCCACAGTTTGTTGTGATCCACACAGTCAAAGGTTTGGTGTAGTCAATGAAGCAGAAGTACATGTTTTTCTGGAATTCTCTTGCTTTTTCTATGATCCAACGGATGTTGGCAATTTGATCTCTAGTTCCTCTGCCTTTTCTAAATCCACCTTGAACATCTGAAAGTTCACGGTACATGTACCTTTGAAGCCTGACTTGGAGACTTCTGAGCATTACTTTGCTAGTGTGTGAGATGAACATTCTTTGCATTGCCTTTCTTTGAGATTGGAATGAAAACTGACCTTTTCCAGTCCTGTAGTCACTGCTGAGCCTTTCAAATTTGCTGGCATATTGAGTACAGCAGTTTCACAGCATCATCTTCTAGGATTTGAAATAGCTCAGCTGGAATTCCATCACCTCCACTAGCTTTGTTTGTAGTGAAGTTGTTTGTGGCATAAGATTGTAGAGTAGAAGGACGTGTGCTCATCTTGTCCTCCAAGAACTCCAAAACTACAACTTGCTGCCGAACAACCATTGACTGTAGAGCCCACCAAACTGGATCCCACCAAAAAAAGATACCCCATGTCCAAGGGCAAGGAGAAGCCCCAACAAAATTGTAGGAAGGGCAAAATCATGTTTAGAATCAAACCCCTTACCAGCCAGAGACGCTCAGAGGGCTCAAACAAATCTTGTGTGCACCAGGACCCAGAGACTCCACAGAGACTGAGACAGAACTGTGTTTGAGTGTCTCCTGTGAAGGTACAGGTCAGTAGTGGACTGCCAAAAAGGCAGGGGTGCTGGGTGCAGCAGACCTGGGTATGGCATAAGCCCTCTTGAAGGAGGTCACCACTAACCCCTTCCTAGAGCTGCCAGAACTCACTCAGGATGGGGGAAACAGAAACTCAAAGGGCACAAACAGAACTTTGCATGTACCAGGACCCAAGAGAAAGGAGCAGTGACCCCACAAGAGACTGACCCAGACTTGCCCGTGTATGTCCAGGAGTCTCCAGCAGAGGCATGGGTCGATGGTGTCCTGCTGCAGGGTTGGGGGCCCTGAGTGTGGCAGTGTTGCATAAGACCTTTTGAAGGAGGTTGCCATTGTCTTCATTACCTCCATCATAGTTTGTCCTCAGGTCAAACAATAGGAAAGGGGACACAGCACCCGCCCATCAACAGAAAACTGGATTAAAAATTTACTGAGCATGGCTCCACCCATCAGAACAAGATCCAGTTTCCCCCTGTCAGTCTCTCCCATCAAGAAGCTTCCATAAGCATATATATCAGTGGACATCAAAATTCCAAAATTCTTATCCTTTTGAGCAAGGTACTATAATAACTGAATAGAACAAACAGTCCAATCAAACACATCAGTCAAAGGCTAGATCTGGTGTAGCTGAGATTTTATTGAATCATTAAATAGCTGTAAGAAAACTTTATCACATGTTAAACTGAGTTCGTGGGGTTTTAAAGTTGTAGGCATTCATTTAGCATTAAGGGTTGGAAGGGGAAGTCGCTCAGTCGTATCTGACTCTTTGCGACCCCATAGACTGCACTGGAGTGGATTGCCATTTTCTTCTCCAGGGGATATTCCCAACCCAGGACTCAAACCCGGGTCTCCTGCATTGTAGACAGAGGCTTTACTGTCTGAGCCACCAGGGAAGTGGGTGGGTAAGGGTTAAGAAGAGCTATATCTTTGCTAGCATCATGTATTCTAGAGGCTGAAGTTTTCACATTGACAGCACATATTTCCATTTTTCTTGTCCAGGACTCATCACCAATACAGTGCTATCTTTCCCCTGTGTAATCACAACAGCAGGTATAGGAGGGCCATTAGGCTGCTCTACCCAGTTGTTAGCTCCAATCGTAGGTGCTTCTTTTAAGGACTTGAACCCTCCATCACGTCTCACTATCAATGAGGTGGGAGGTTCACCTTTTCTGTGCTTTGACAATTACACATGGAAGAATTAGCACTTGGACAATCCGATCATGTTTATTAATATATAAATCATCCTTGCCTTCATTTTGTAAAATTATTCAGATTTCTCCTTAGTAGTCTGGGTCTATAATTTCTCCATGGACACAGATCCTTTTTAAAACTAAACTGGAGCATTCTTCAGATTAAGCAGCATTCTTCAGATTAAGCCAAAGTGTCTGGGAAGCATTTTGATTCCATTATCAGTTGAAACAGTACATAGCAACCTTTCAGTAAGTCTATGCTCTGATATAGAGTACAAATCCAGTCCAGCTGCTGCAGTAGTATCTTGAAAAGGAACTAGTGCTCCTGGGCTAATTTCCCAAAATTCAGTTGTTTCAGGCTGGAAGTCTATTTTATGAATCTGGAAGTTTGGAATAGTCACTATCATCAAAGGAGTTTCTGACTCTTTGATAGGTCTATTATTTAAAATATTGAAGGCATTATTCAAGTCAGTCTTCCCATTTTTATAAAAGCCCTCTCTAAGTTTAATTGTTTTCTAAGCAAACCATTCACTTTTTCAATCAAATCAGCAGCTTGAGGATAATAAGGAATATGAAAAATCCATTGTATATTATGTTCTTGGGCAAATCTTGTCTTATCTTTAAAATGTGACCCATTGTCACTTTGAATTTGAAGTGGAACTCCATAATACAAATTAATTATCTCCAATGTTTTAATAGTGTTAATCTGATTAGATACCCCAAAGGGATGACCACTAAATATCCAGAATAGATGTCCACAACAGTACACACATATTGGCATTCTTTATCTCAAATTAATGGGCCAACACAATTTAATTTGCCATATTTATCCAGGCAACTTACCACATGCTAATTGTCCTTTGACTACTTGTGGCAAGATTTATGCTTAACATGTTGACAAAGTGGACACTGTAAAATAACAGATTTAATGAGATCCATAGTTAAAGAAATACCTTGAACCTGAGCCCACCTGTATGTTACTTTTTTTCCCAGATGGCCACATTTTTGGTGTGCTCACAAAGTCAAACTTTTTAAGTTGCATAAGACTGGATCAACTTCTACTGCTTGAATTTGGATTTCTTTATCTATAATAGAGTTATATCATCATTCCATAGAATTTGGAACATAATGAGCATCTACATGAAAAACTGAAACATTAGTAGTTTGAACAGTTTCCCAAAAATCAGATGATAATTCCTTTCCCCATAGCTCCTTGGAGGCAATTTGCCAGTTATTCTTTACCCATAGAAGAAACCAACTAGCCAATCCATTAACTACCGATCAAGAATCAGTGTATATAAGGCATTCGGTTACATTCTTTTTTTTAAATACCTGGTAAACAGCATATAACTCAGCAAACTGGTTGCTTTTACCTTCCCCAGTTATTGTCAGTTATAGTAGTAGTTACTGGATTATATGCCATCACTTTTCAACAGCAAGTATATTCTATATATTTAGCTAATCCATCAGTAAACCATGTATGTTGTTTCTCCTGTGGTTTATTGACTTAAACCTGGTTTGTATCTGTCATTATTTCTTTAGGATAGGTTTCCAAGAGTAGAATTATTGTATTCTAGAATAAAATTTGGTTTTAATTGATAATTTATTTTAAAAAATATACTGATAATGTACCTTCTCACTAGCAGTAAATTGGCATATCCATTTTCTAATAAATTCTTAATAGAATGGTAAATAAAGGAGTGATATTACTAAAGCAATCTCTGGTTCAGGTGTTCAAGCTGGATTTAGATCGAGAGTCTCTTGGATTGCAAGGAGATCCAACCAGTCAATCTCAAAGAAAATCAGTCCTGAATATTTATTGGAAGGACTGATGCTGTAGCTGAAACTTCAATCCTTTGGCCACCTGATGTGAACAACTGACTCATGTGAAAAGATCCTGATGCTGAGAAGGATTGAAGGCAGGAGGAGAAGGCTCGATGAATACGAGTTTGAGCAAGCTCCAGGAGTTGGTGGTAGACAAGGAAGCTTGGTGTGCTGCTGTCTATTGGGTTGCAAAGAGTTGGACATGACAGAGCGACTGAGCTGAAAAAGATAGAAAATAAAATAGAAATAAAAATGACACAGGTACATTGGAAAAGAGGTAAAACATTCTCTGTTTGCAGATACCAAGGCTGTTTATGTGGAAAGTTCTAAGGATTCAAAATTTAAAAACTGCTAGACCTAAAACAGTTGAGTAAGTTCTGAAGATAACAAAGTCACCATATAAAATCAATTGCATATCTATTTACTAGCAGCAAATTATTGACAAAAAAATTAATGCATGTATAATAGTGTCAAAGATAAATAAAATACCCAGGGATAAATGTAATAAAAAGACATATAAAATACCTATGTTGAAAACTATAAAATGTGACTGAAAAATTAAAGAAGATCTAAACAAATAAAACAATAATACAGGTAATTATATTATTTGTGCTCTAAGAAATATGAATAAATGGTATGAGA
>SJYC01038387.1:0-38799 GCA_006408675.1 Madoqua kirkii
GGGCTTTTAGAGTAAGTGGTAGTCAAAGTATGCTCCTAGACCAGCAGACTGGCATTACATGCAAACTTGTCAAGAATGCAAATTCCCAGGTCTTACCTTAAGGGAATTAGATGTTCTAGGGGATGGAGTGTAGTCATCTATTTTAAGAAACTCTGCAGGTGATTCTGTTGTATTAGTTCAGTTCAGTGGCTCAGTCATGTCCGACTCTGTGACCCCATGGACTGTAACATGACAGCTTCCCTATATATCACCAACTCAGAGCTTGCTCAAACCCATGTCCATTGAGTTGGTGATACCATCCAACCTCTCATTCTCTCTCATCCCCTACTGCTCCTGCTTTCAATCTTTTTCCAGCATTAAGGTCTTTTCTAATGAAGTAAAATTCTAATGAGTCAGATCTTCATCTTAGGTGGCCAAAGTGTTGGAGCTTTAGTTTCAGAATCCATCCTTCCAATTAATAGCCAGGATTGATTTCCTTTAGTATTAACTGGTTTGATCTCCTTGCAGTCAAAGGGACTCTCAAGAGTCTTCTCTAAAACCACAGTTCAAAAGCATTCATTCTTCATTGCTCAGCTTTCTTTATGGTCCAACTCTCGCATCCATACATGACTACTGGAAAAGCCATAGCTTTGGCTAGATTGGACTTTTGTTGGTAAAGTAATGTCTTTGCTTTTTAATATGCTGCCTGGGTTTGTCACAGCTTTTCTTCCAAGGAAAAGTGTCTTTTAATTTCATGGCTGCAGTTACCATCTGCAGTGATTATGAAATCCAAGAAAATAAAGTCTGTAATTGTTTTCATTGTTTCCCCATCTATTTGTCATCAACTTTATTGACTATACCAAAGCCTTTGACTGTGTGGATCACAACAAACTATTGAAAATTCTTAAAGAGTTGGGAATACCAGACCACCTTATCTGCCTCTTGAGGTATCTGTAAGCAAGTAAAGAAGCAACAGTTACAATTGGACACGTAACAACAGAATGGTTCCAAATTGGGAATGGAGTACTGTATAGTGTATGGAAAAGGAGAAAGGCTATATATTGTCATCCTCCTTATTTTACTTCTATGCAAAGTACATCATATGAAATGCTGGGCTAGATGAAGCACAAGCTATGGTTTTTCCAGTAGTCATGGATGGATGTGAGAGTTAGACTATACCGAAAGCTGAGTGCCGAAGAATTGATACTTTTGAACTGTGGTACTGGAGAAGACTCTTAAGAGTCTCTTGGACTGCAAGGAGATCCAACCAGTCCATCCTAAAGGAAATCAGTCCTGAATACTCATTGGAAGGACTGATGCTGAAGCTGAAACTCCCATACTTTGGTCACCTGATGTGAAGAGCTGACTCATTGGAAAAGACCCTGGTGCTAGGAAAGATCAAAGGGAATGAAGGAGGGGACGACAGAGGATGAGATGATTGGATGGCATCACTGATTGATGGAGATGAGTTTGAGTAAGCTCTGGGAGTTGGTGAAGGATGGGGAAGCCTGGCATGCTGCAGTCTATGGTGTTGCAAAGAGTTAGACATGACTGAGCGAATGAACTGAACTATGAGACCAGATGTCATGATCTTCATTTTTTGAATGTTGAGTTTAAAGCCAGCTTTTTTACTCTTCTCTTTCATTTTCATCAAGAGGTTCTTTAGTTCCTCTTTGCTTTCTGCCATAAGGGTGGTGTCATCTGTATAAATGGGTTTATTGATATTTCAAAATGATTTCAGCTTGTGCTTCATCCAGCCCAGCATTACTTATGATGTACCCTGCATATGTTAAATAAACAGGGTGACAATAGACAGCCTTGATGTACCTGTTTCCCTATTTGGAATTAGTCCATTGTTCCATGTCCGGTTCTAACTATTGCTTCTTGACCTGCATACAGATTTCTCTGGAGGCACATCAAGTGGCCTGATATTCCCATCTCTTTAAGAATTTCCCACAGTTTGTTGTGACCCACACAGTCAATGGCTTTAGGGTGGTCAATAAATCAAAAGTAGATGTTTTTCTAGAATTCTGTTGCTTTTTCTATGATCAGACAGATGTTGGCAATTTGATCTCTGGTTCCCCTGTCTTTTCTAAATCCAGCTTGAACATCTGGAAGTTCTCAGTTCATATACTGCTGAAGCCTAGCTTGGAGAATTTTGAGCATTACTTTGCTACCACGTGAAATGAGTACAACTGTGCCATAGTTTGAACATTCTTTAGCATTGCCTTTCTTTGGGATTGGAATGAAACCTGACCTTTTCCAGTCCTGTGGCCACTGCTGCATTTTTCAAATTTGCTGGCATATTGAGTGCAGCACTTCACAGCATCATATTTTAGGATTTGAAATACCTCAGCTGAAATTCCATCACCTCCACTAGCTTTGTAGATATGCTTCCTAAGACTTCACATTCCAAGATGTCTGGCTCTAGGTGAGAAATCACACCTACATGGTTACCTGGGTCATTAAATAAATAGTTCTTCTGTGTATTCTTGCCACCTCTTCTTAATATCTTCTTCTTGTGTTAGGTTCTTACCATTTCTGTCCTTTATTGTGCCCATCTTCACATACAATGTCCCTTTGTTATCTTTAATTTTCTTGAAGAGATCTCTGGTCTTTCCCATTCTATTGTATTCCTCTGTTTCTTTGCATTGCTCACTGAGGAAGGCTTCTTATCTCTCCTTATCATTCTTTGAAACTCTGCATTCAGATGGGTATATCTTTCTCTTTCTCCTTTGCCTTTTGCCATGTCTTATTTTCTCAGCTATTTGTAAGGCTTCCTCAGACAAACATTTTGCCTTTTTGCATTTCTTTTTCTTGGGGATGGTTTTGATCACCACCTCCTGTATAATGTTACAAACCTCTGTCCATAGTTCTTCAGGCACTCTATCAGATTCTGTTGTATAACAGTTTACAAACCATGACTCTAATATATAAACCTAGGAAATGTATTACTGTCTCATGGTATAGGCACATCATTAATTATGTGTTTTAAAAGTTGTTTCCAAAGTGGCTGAAGCAATTTATAGACAGCAGACTTTATAACATCTGAGAAGGCAATTAGGTGGTAAAATATGCTCCAGTGTCTCAGTAGTTAAAGCAGTATTAACCTATAAGTAACATAAAGAACAAACGTTCAGAATCAAAAGGGTACAAATAGACTCCTAAATGTCGAGAAGCTTAACCTAAGAATATGGGGGCATCTTTTCTCAGAAAAGATTAACTTTTCTCTGAATTCTGTTTTAACAGCTGGGAAACACATGGAATAAGAAAAAAAAATAAGGCTCATTCCTAGGTAGATTGCAAATCAATAAACACAGGATATAGAGAAACTGTGCGTGTGTGTGTGTGTGTGTGTGTGTATAATTTTTAAAAAGACTAGTAGAAAAGAAAACATGGAGAACTGACTTGCCTCAGGGTGAAAAGACCTTTCTCTATGACATAAAGTTCAGAAGTCATTAAAGAAAATAAAATTTAAAAGCTTTCACAAGTGGCAAAAGCAAAGCAAAAATAGTCAAATTACACACATGGGAAAAAATATTAATAACATATCACAGACCATAGGCAATTCTCCCTATGGCAAAATGGCAAATGACATGTAAACAGGGCTCTCCCAAAATGAAATACAAATATCTCTCAATAATATGAAAAGATACCCAAATAGGGTTGCATTAAGAGAAACTCATTCAAACAACAGTGAAACAAAATTTGCATCTACGTGATAGGCTAAAACAAAGTACATTGTGCTGGCAAGGCTATAGGGAGATAGAAACTCTCATAAATATTGAAAACTTTTCACCTATAGTGATGCTATTTGGCAGCATTTATCATAATTAAAATGTATATAGCAAGTTCCAGGAGTTGATGATAGACAGGGAAGCCTGGCATGCTACAGTCCAGTATCTCAAAGAATCGGCTGAGCTAAACTGATACATTCTGGCAAGATATACTCTAGTAGGATAATTCTATTCCTAGGACTTTAATCTAGACATAGGATATCATGTGTTTAACTTCACACATGTGAAAGAGCATATGTGCATGATTCCTCATTATGGCATTATTTATAATAGTAAAAATATAGAAAAAACCCTAAATTTCCATTAGTAGAGGGCTGTTTATAAAAATCATGATATATCCACTCATGGCATACTTTTTAATTGCTAAAAAGTGAAAAAGAATTGATGAAGTACTTTATAAATGGGTTAATATGACAAGAGCTATAAGGTGCAAAAGAGCATATAATCTATGCTACCAGAGTGGGATAGAAACTTCATTTCAGGTACATTTTTATATTTTTATGATGTTCTAACTATGTGAAGATGTTACCAACTCAAAATTGTATGTGTCTGAGTATGTTGGAGTAGATTTTCTCAGATTCTGTATAAGAAAAGTCAACTCTATTACACTCATTCCACTAACAGTATATTTAATTGGTGATGTCTAATGAAGGTGTGGATTATGCTGATAGAACACTACTATATTCCACTCCCTAAACTTCATTTGAGAATTTATTTCCTTTTCTACATGACACTCTTGGTGATTTTTCTGCTGTGGTATTATGTGAAGCATATTCCAAACTACTCTTTGTCTACCAGGGATTTTTTTTTTAATATAAAACTCTTCTGTCATCAGTGAAATAACCTACCTCATAGGATATTTTCATATGTTGATTTAATTTATTATTAAATATTATATGTAGTTAAACAAGGGCTTTGACTTGGATCCACCATTTTCCTCTTTCATGTTCAGTTTGTTGTTGCCGTTATTAGTCACTAAGTTGTATCTGATTCTTCATGACCTCATGGAGCGCATCCCACCAATCACCTCTGTCCATGGAATCGTCCAGGCAAGAATACTGGAATGGAGTGTCATTTGCTACTCCAGGGGTCTTCCCCACCCAAGAATCAAATCCACGTCTCCTGCACCGCCGGCAGAATCTTTACTGCAAAGCCAGCATAGAAGACTTCCACATTCAATAAATTCCCTTTCCTTGTTTCCAAATCATCTCTTTCCTGTACCTCCCCTCTCATGCTTGGTCCATCTCCTTTCCATCCATGTTTGGTTTTTTGTTTTTTGTTTTTTTTCCTGACGTGGACCATTTTTAAAGCCTTTCCCTGAATTTGTTCCAATATTGCTTCTGTTTTATGTTTCAGTTTTTAGCTGCAAGGTATGTGGGATCTCAGCTCCCTGACCAGGGATGCAACCCACAGCCCCTGCCCTGGAAGGTGTACTCTTAACCACTGGACCTCCAGGGAAGTTTCTCCAATGTTTCTTACTATATCTTCATTTAACATTCACTGAGAGATTTAGGCTAACTTTCTTTTCTAAAATTTCTAACATTGATTTCTGATTATATTGTGAAACAAAGTAAAATGGTTAAACATCTACTTTTAAAAACTTGCCATTTTCCCCAGGATTCTCAATGACTAACCACAATTGTGTCTATATACTTCCGCTTGCAATGCGGGAGACCCAGGTTCAATTCCTGCGTAGGGAAGATCCTCTGGAGAAGGGATAGGCTACCCACTCCAGTATTCTTGGGCTTCCCTGGTAGTTCATCTGGTAAAGAATCTGCCTGCAATGCGGGAGACCTGGATTTGATCCCTGGGTTGGGAAGATCCCCTGGAGAAGGGAATGGCTACCCACTCCAGTATTCTGACCTGGAGAATTTCATGGACAGTATAGTCGATGGAGTTACAAAAAGTTGGACACTTGCACTTTAAAGTGAGAGCATAGATGGTTTAGATCAAACAATTGATTTTTGACCCTCCCACTCCTGGTAAGACTTCCACTTCCCCAAGGACCATATGCAAGTACATCAAAAAGCTGTGTGCTGCTCCCAGGATTCTATCTATACACCTATCAAAATGAGCTATTGGCCCGACGCCTCTGGCCCTGTCACATGATAACATTCTGTGACATGGGGCACCTCCTTCAGGTTTTTGTTCAACTATCAGTTTCCCAGGGATGCATAAACTGGTCATCCTTTTTTAAAAACTGGTACCTTTCTAAACTCCCAATTCAGGGATCACTGGTTTCCCCTTAACATATAAGGTGTATTTGTGTGTTTTCATTCTGGTCTATTCCATTGAAAAACAGATTTTTATTAAAAATATTTTGACATAAAGCTACAGATATACATATTTACTATGGAAGATCCATGGCAGCAGTGGTTTTTTATTCCTTTTTTTGGTCCACCGCTATATCTCACAGTATCTAGAACAAAGTATGGTTCATGGAGGCACTCAGTGAATTATCTGTTGAATAGAAAAGTATAGTATTCTTGGAAATCAAGAAGACTTAAGACTTCAAATTAGAAACCAAATCAGATTACATTTTTAGCTATAATTAAAAGATTGAGCTAGAATCTATACAATGGAAAGAATGAATTTTGTCATTTCTCTGATAGCCATCTATTTTTTACAGCAAGTATTAATGAGAAAGGCAGTTCCAAACTTGGACCAGCCTGGGGAAAGTACAAGCAAAAAGGGACCTCAGATGAAAAGTCAGAGTGAAGAACAACAAAGGAAATATAAATGAATGTCTAAGCAGTCACTACTACTACTACCAGTACTACTACTAAGTCGCCTCAGTCGTGTCCGACTCTATATGACCCCACAGACGGCAGCCCACCAGGCTTCCCCATCCCTGGGATTCTCCAGGCAAGAACACTGGAGTGGGTTGCCATTTCCTTCTCCAATGCATGAAAATGAAAAGTCAAAGAGAAGTCGCTCAGTCGTGTCCGACTCTTAGCAACCCCATGGACTGCACCATACCAGGCTCCTCCATCCATGGGATTTTCCAGGCAAGAGTACTGGAGTGGGGAGCCATCGCCTTCTCCGAAGCAGTCACTAAAGCACTGTAAATTTATGATGAACAACAAAAAAGCCAACTGTGCCATAAATGCTTGGGTTATAATTTCATTTTTCTAAATGTCTTCATCTAGATAAAAATGTGCTCATCATCTGTATGATGATGAAATGTGTCAGAGCATTGAGCTATGTAACTAGAGCTCTTTTTTATTTTAGCTAGAGATATCTGGAAGAGGGCCATGCCCATTACATCTGAAGACATCACTGCAGGATATTCTCTGGAATCTTGAATCACTCATTTTATTAAGAGAGTTTCAAACATTTCTGTTCTGAGTTGTAACTAAAGTTAACAAAAGCTCTATTTCCTAGGGAAGATTTGCTCAATTCCCTCTGGCCAGATGGCTTCTATATCCTGGGTTTCCTTCCTGTGCTAATCTTTAGTGATCCACAGCTGCACACTGCCTTGAGTACTTAACCTTCTCTCATTATGCTGTCATCTTGCTAAAAGGGATTCACCACACATCAAATCCTAAACAAATCTCTTTTACATAATTGCATCCAGAAATAAAATTGAAATAATATATACAGAAGCAGTAATTAAGCAAAACTATTAGCAAATAAAAACATAGAAATGGTTATGGCAACCTGTATTTTTAAAAGATTTATTCCATTCAAGAACTGTCATTGCAACTAATGATTAGTACAGCTTTGCATGTGTCTGGCAAAGAATCTGCTATGTAATTTTTAATACCATGCTTCTTGAAAGAAAATAATTTTGATAGCTGACCCAGTTTACATATATAATTAATTATTGTATAATATAAACATATGGTATTAATATAATTAATGAATGCTTGTTGACCACTAGAATGAATAGTTATTTTATAAAGTTGGGGGTTTCAGGAGATACAGGAGACATGGTTTCCATTCCTGGGTTGGGAAGATCCCCTAGAGGTAGGCATGGCAAACCACTCCAGTATTCTTGCCTGAGAATCCCAAGGACGTAGGAGCCTGGTGGTCTACAGTTTATGTGGTCACAAAGAGTCAGACACAACTGAGCAACTAAGCATGCATGCATGCAGTGTCTCCAAATAGTAGCTGTGCATTTGAATCATGTGGAGTAAAGTTTTGAAAAATACTGATTCTTGGCTTTACCCCCACCCCAGCAACTTTTATTTGTGTGGGATGTTTTCTAAGCATCAATATTAATGCAAAAAAAAACAAAAACAAAAACAAAAAAACCTACTCTAGGTGGTTCTGTGTGTAGCCAAGATTGAGAATTTCTGCCCTACATGAATCCAATGAAAAAGAGGAAGGGATTATAGACTGTTAGCTGCAAGGACCACAGAATGATGTCAAAACCTAAAAGCAAAAAAAGTATTATCTGGAATCAGGAATACACACTTTTTACCCCCAGCATTTCAGCATTTACTTGTGTTGCTTTTCCTAGAAACTGCAAAGAGTTGACTCAGCAGAAAAGACTCTAATGCTGGGAGGGATTGGGGGCAGGAGGAGAAGGGGACGACAGAGGATGAGATGGCTGGATGGCATCACCAACTCTATGGACATGAGTTTGGGTGAACTCCAAGAGTTGGTGATGGACAAGGAGGCCTAGCATGCTGCAATTCATGAGGTCACAAAGAGTCGGATATGACTGAGCGACTGAACTGAACTGAGCTGAAGACCTTTTCCTATGATTTTTAGAAATCTATATCTAAAATTGTTCTCCTTTATTTTCAGAGAAAGAAAACTAAAACTTTGCATTGTAAAAGACTGCTTTAAAAGTAAACCAAATTATGTTCCACTCCTGATCTGAATATCCTGACCAAAAGAAGTGAACGACAAAAATTTTGTTTGAATTTTTATGAACATAATCAGTGGGTATTTGTTGAACTGGAGATTATTCAGTGTGGATTGAAATGCTTCAGTTTTCAATTATAAATAAGAAACACCCAACACTTTCACAAATTAACTTTATTTGTAAAATTTGGAGTTACCCAGCCTTTAGTAAAGCAGGGCATTGGAGACAGATGACAGAGGAAAATGCTAATTTATTGTATACTTTTGAGATACTCAAGATCATTTTTCAGAGTCTAAGCTATCACATACAGAACTTGTATTCTTTTGCAATGCATAGTAACACAGCTCATGAAACTTCCAGAAATATCCATCTTAGATAAAGTGTACATTTGTAATATAATTGAATTTTAAGGAAGGAATTAATTTAGGCAGATTTTTCACTTCATGTACAGCTTGGACTGAACTATGTATGAAATTCATTTTTATATCAAAGGCTTATCTGATTACCTAGGAGTATCTAATCTATTTTATTTTTCTATTTACTGTTGATTGAGCCATTTTACAGCTCTATAAATGCTGTTAACTAACTTGTAGAAATCAATAGCAAGACAAATTATTCCTGGCTAATAACAATGGAAAAGCTTTTCTCCTATCAAGAAGCATTATTTCTGTTCATAGACAAAATTAAAACCCCAAAGTTTCAGCTTTCTATTTATTTTAACTTGTATGCCATTATGTGTTGAGTTTGTCTGCATTCTTTACGGAAGGAGAACCACTGGATGGAGTAATATGGACACACATAACCTGTGAGGGCTTCCCAGGTGGCACTAGTGGTAAAGAACCCATCTCTGAAGGCAGGTAGACATAAACAGATGGGGGGTTTGATTCCTGGGTCAGGAAGATCCCCTGGAGGAGGGCACGGCAACCCACTCCAGTATTCTTGCCTGGAGAATCTCATGGACAGAGGAACCTAGCGGGCTACAGTCATAGGGTTGCAAAGTGACTTAGCATGCACACACACACCAGTGATGCATTAACCCTCTCTCCAGAAGAGGAGGTACAACATTCTTGAGCCCACTGTGGATGACAGGATAACTGAGAGAAGATGACAATACCCACAGAATGAATCATCCTATCTATTTTATTACCAAAATCTTTCTCTGCAGAAGTTACAGCAAATAGACACAAATACCTCCTTAAAGATGAATGCACAAATAATGTTTGACCAAATATCTGGGCAAGCTTTAGCCTAATCAAGGTAATAAATAAAATTAAACATCACACCAGTCTTGCATGTAATTTTACAATCATATTCCATCATTCTTTCATTGGGTCACCAAAATACTTTTGTCTTTTCTGCATTTTTGAACCCAAGTTCAAGTTTTATCATTATTTCATTAACAAACATTTGATGTGCTCACTCTGTGCAAGTCGTATTTTGAATTTCAAAAAATTACACCATGAGAGTTTGGGGACATTTCCTGGAGATGTTCATGTGGAAACCATCTTGCTAAACCAATTAGACTGAGTTTCCCAAGAAAATGCACCTCATATTTCAAGCACAGCACACTCTTCTTGCCTCTTTGAGAGAACGCCAAGTGGCAATAGAAATTACTCCTGGTTCTGTTTCAATTTCTCATTCTATAGTTTTATTTTCTACTTCTGGATTAAGTTTGATTCTGTTTCTGGTTTGCACAAGACAGCAAAGAATGCAAATATGTGTGTATGATTTGAACAGTTAATGATCTCTAGTGGGCAGAGACAGATCTGTTCTCTAATAGATTGCCTGAGTTATTGGTCTCTTTGTGAGTCTATTTATGAGTTCAAACCAATTAAGAAGACATGTTATACTCATTGGAAAGGAGAACAGCAGTCTGGAACCTGGACTAGTGATTTGTGTGTTTTCACATTGAATTTGACCTGCAGCCAAATCATTGAATTGAAGTTGCAGAGTCTGTACATGTGTTTGTGTCTTTAATTGAAAAAAGCCTTTAATTCTCATTGTGTGTATGAAATGTTTTCCTACCCCAGAGGGTACTGCATGAATACATTAGCTGTAAGTCTCTAGAAATAAGCGAGGTATGTTCTGATATAGAAACTAAAAGTCACTGACATAATTTGAGTATTTCTAGAAAATAAAGACATAAAATTTCTAATATTTTAATGGGCTATCTCTTTAAGAGGAAAATGAAAAATCTTTCTCACCAAAACTGCTATCTCAGAGGCATTTTTTTAATTAGAAATTAAGTTGGTGTGAACAAGTGAATCTTGAACAAGTCAGACCAGCTTGATAATTTTGACTTAAGAAATCCCCAGCTATACATAACTTCCTTGAATATCAGCATACAGTAAAACTTTTAAAAGTAAAAAGATATCTTCATAATATTTGTATTTGTTGTCTCAGAAACTAGTTAATCTAAGCTTCTTCATTATCTCATGGTGGTGGTGGTGGTTTAGTCGCTCAGTCGTGTCCGACTCTTTGCGACCCATGGACTGTAGCCCCCAGGCTCCTCTATCCATGGGATTCTCCAGGCAAGGATGCTGGAGTAGGCTGCCATTTCCTTCTCCAGGCAGTGTGCGTGAGGTCTGTTTAAAGTCTTGCACTTAGTCGCTTCAGCCGTGTCTGACTCTTTGCGATCCCATAGATATCAGCCCACCCGGCTCCCCCGTCCCTGGGATTCTCCAGGCAAGAACATGGAATGGGTTGCCATTTCCTTCTCCAATGTATGAAAGTGAAAAGTGAAAGTGAAGTCGCTCAGTCGTGTCCGACTCTTAGCAACCCCATGGACTTTAGCCTACCAGGCTCCTCTGTCCATGGGATTTTCCAGGCAAGAGTACTGGAGTGGGGTGCCATTGCCTTCTCCACATTATCTTATAGTGGTTCATTAATAAGATATACTAATAGTATTCCCACAAAATCTTTTTAAAGCAGCAGTTCCTGACCTCTTTGACACCAAGGATAGGTTTCCTGAGAGTTTTTCCACAGAACGGGAAGGGAATGAGGGATGGTTTCAAGATGATTCAACTGCATTACATTTATTGTACAGTTTGTTTCTATTATTATTACATCAGCTCCACCTCAGATCATCAGGCATGAGATTAAGGAAGTTGGGGGTCACTGTGTTAAAATTTATCTACTCAGTGGTCTATTTGAATAATCTACAGCCTTGGGTCATTTCTGAGTTAGAACGCTGAAACATTGGTGACCATACTGTTAATTTTGTGTGGATAAATTGTTATTAATATAAACTTATTTTAGAAAGTGTATATTCCAGAAGAAGGGCCTGGAAATTTACAAGGCCTCCACTGAAGAATATTTTCTCACCTTCATTGAAAGACAATTCTCCATGGATCTCTTGCATGTCTGTATGAAATGCAAAGGACAACTTTGGCTGCCTTGTTCGGGGTTATATGTCCAAGGATATCTGTATAGCAAGCAAGATTGGAAGACAGAGTTTCTGTCCAGAGCAGGGGGCAGATTTGTTTACCAGTTTTAGTAAATTTCATTTTTATTTCCTTGTAGCCTATTAGAAAAATTTGTGTTCCCTAAACTCCATGCTTCTCAACCATGATGCAAACCCACTGCAAGCCCAGCATCCACCTGGGCTCCTTTATCTCAGTCCGTCCACAAAGCAGTTGGCAAAGACAACTGATGGGAACATGACAATCATGCTTGCTTTGATATAACTCAAGTATGAACAGTCCCTGCTCTCTGACTCAGGAGTGTTGTCTGTTCTGCCTGAGTTCTTGGAACTGTGGCAGGTTATCTTATTTAGCCAGCAAGTAGATTGATATCTCATATCTCATAGGGTAACATCACAAATACTGAAAACTATCAGGGAAACAACAAAAAGACTCTTCATACTGATATTGTAGACAGAAAGAAAACAAACTGTGTTAGCAAATGAGCATTTCAGATTTGTACGCACGTAAATGTAGCCTGAAAGTGTATGCAAAGTCTGGACAGAACTGGATATATTTTCATATGTTATAGTTAGGTAAGGAGGGGACAATGAAAACTTTTCATATATTCTTAGGAGAGGAAACAATGCACATGTGATTACCTCCTATACATGCTGAGAGAGATCCCCTCCTAATTCTGGGAGAAAAGTGTTTTCAGTTCCAAAGGTCAAAAGCCCTAAGACTTGCATGGTCAAATCAAAGGTTGGGCCTTTGATCAAGCCAATAATGTTTTGAGGAGACATCTTCAGGATGTGAGGTGGGGAGGCAGGTACCTCTCTCATCTTTACTAAAAAAATAGAAACCTTGGAATATTACTCAGCCATAAAAAGAAATAATGCCATTTTCAGAAACATGGATGGACCTAGAGATTAGCACACTAACTGAAGTCAGAGAGAGACAAAAATATTCTATTGCTTATTTGTGGAATCTAGAAGGAAAAAAAAAAAAAGGAAACAAATGAACTTATTTTCCAAACAGAAGGAGACTCAGACACAGAAAACAAAGCAATGATTACCAAACAGAGGTAGAAGGAGGGATAAAGCAGGAGGCTGAGATTAAACATACACACTATATATATAGAATAGATAACCAAAAGGACATACTATATAGCACAGGGACCTATACTCAATATTATGTAATAATCAATAAGGGAAAAGAATATGAAAAAGAATATATATGGGCATTCTCCAAACATATATAAACTGAATTGATGTGCTGTACACATACATATTGTAACTAACATGATATTGTAAGTCTACATACTTCAATAAAAAATTTAGAAAAGAGAAAGCTTGATCATCTCACTCTTACCTCTCAGAAGAACCACTGGTCAAATCCTCATGCCAAGGTAATGCATTTATCTCAATAGAGTATATCACCCTGCTCCACTCTGATACTGCTGCTGCTGCTAAGTCGCTTGAGTCATGTCTGACTCTGTGTGACCCCATAGATGGCAGCCCACTAGGCTTCTCTGTCCCTGGGATTCTACATGCAAGAATACTGGAGTGGGTTGCCATTTCCTTCTCCAATGCATGAAAGTGAAAAGTGAAAGTGAAGTCGCTCAGTCATGTCCAATTCTTAGCAACCCCATGGACTGCAGCCCACCAGGCTCCTCTATCCATGGGATTTTCCAGGCAAGAGTACTAGAGTGGGTTGCCATTGCCTTCTCTGCTGATACTGCTGGTTATAAACTAACCATAGCTTTTCACACCATAATAGGCATTTCTGCCTCCTTTCCTGCTTATCTGAAGGCTCTACTACAGATCAGAAATTTGGTTTTCAAATAAAAAAACTATCAATACATCCTGGAAAGAAGCTTAGAATGTGTTTTAGCTACTTATACTTGAAGAAACAGATTAATTAGTAGCAGCTTTGGAGTTTAAGGGGATATCTCTTGGATGACTGTAAAGATTGCATCAGAGGACTGACTCAAAAGTTTTTATTCCAGAAGCAGACAACCTCTTGAAAGGAAATGGGTTTTAGACCTATAGGAACAATAATTACAGAGTACTGATTTAACTAATGTGGGAGTCTTATATTATGTAATAATCAATAAGGGAAAAGAATATGAAAAAGAATATATATGGGCATTCTCCAAACATATATAAACTGAATTGATGTGCTGTACACATACATATTGTAACTAACATGATATTGTAAGTCTACATACTTCAATAAAAAATTTAGAAAAGAGAAAGCTTGATCATCTCACTCTTACCTCTCAGAAGAACCACTGGTCAAATCCTCATGCCAAGGTAATGCATTTATCTCAATAGAGTATATCACCCTGCTCCACTCTGATACTGCTGCTGCTGCTAAGTCGCTTGAGTCATGTCTGACTCTGTGTGACCCCATAGATGGCAGCCCACTAGGCTTCTCTGTCCCTGGGATTCTACATGCAAGAATACTGGAGTGGGTTGCCATTTCTTTCTCCAATGCATGAAAGTGAAAAGTGAAAGTGAAGTCGCTCAGTCATGTCCAATTCTTAGCAACCCCATGGACTGCAGCCCACCAGGCTCCTCTATCCATGGGATTTTCCAGGCAAGAGTACTAGAGTGGGTTGCCATTGCCTTCTCTGCTGATACTGCTGGTTATAAACTAACCATAGCTTTTCACACCATAATAGGCATTTCTGCCTCCTTTCCTGCTTATCTGAAGGCTCTACTACAGATCAGAAATTTGGTTTTCAAATAAAAAAACTATCAATACATCCTGGAAAGAAGCTTAGAATGTGTTTTAGCTACTTATACTTGAAGAAACAGATTAATTAGTAGCAGCTTTGGAGTTTAAGGGGATATCTCTTGGATGACTGTAAAGATTGCATCAGAGGACTGACTCAAAAGTTTTTATTCCAGAAGCAGACAACCTCTTGAAAGGAAATGGGTTTTAGACCTATAGGAACAATAATTACAGAGTACTGATTTAACTAATGTGGGAGTCTTGAGTAGTTATGTGTGTTTTACTTAGAATACTGTTGATATTTTTGATGGACATATGAAACATTGTTCTTTCTCTAACCCTCAATAACTTAAGGCTGGTTTTGCAGAATAATAAAAAAGCATTCTTTATATGCTATCTTTTTTCTGTAAGAAATCTTTAAGGCTGACTCTCACACTTCTTTTTTTATACTAAACTTTTCATTTCAATGGTAACAAAGTTATCTTCACAGGTTAATAGAAATCTGTCTCTTTCAAAAATTGAGATATCAATACACAAATCAATTGTGCAGCCAAAATCATACTTATGGGGACTGGGGTTCCTATTTGAGCATTCAATTTAGTCAGAGCAATAAGCTCACCATCTTCATGGCAATTAGATGGGAAAACAATGGAAACAGTGGCAGACTTTATTTTATTGGGCTCCAAAATCATTGTGGACAGTGACTGAAGCCATGAAATTAAAATACACCAGCTCTTTGGAAGAAAACCCATGACCAACCTAGATAGCATATTAAAAAGCAGAGACATCACTTTGCCAACACAGGTCTGTCTAGTCCAAGCTATGGCTTTTCCAGCAGTTATGGATGGATGTGAGAGTTGGACCATAAAGAAAGCTGAGCACTGAAGAATTGATGCTTTTGAAATGTGGTGTTGGAGAAGACTCTTGAGAGTCCCTTGGATTTCAAGGAGATCAAGCCAGTCAATCTTAAAGGAAATCAACCCTGAATATTCATTGGAAGAAGAGATTCTGAAGGTGAAGTTCCAATACCTTGGCCACCTGAAGTGAAGAGCCAACTCTTTGGAAAAGATTCTGATGCTGGGAAAGATTAAAGGCAGGAAGAAAAGGGGATGACAGAAGATGAGATGATTGGATGACATCACCTACTCAATGGACATGAGTTTGAGAAAACTCCAAGAGATGTTGAAGGACAGGGAAGCCTGGTGTGCTGCAGTCCTTGGGGTCGCAAAGAGTCAGACATGACTGAGCAACAACAAGAAGCTCACCAAAGAACAGGGTGTAATTCAAGTCTGGAATCTATGTCCACAAAGTGCTCCAGGAAACTGGTCTTACACCTTCTATGGTACCAAGGACACAGCCTCATGGACAATATAATAGATCAATTAATTCTTTGCTGGTCAGATCCCTCTAACAGATTTCTTGAACCTTGAAAAAGTAGAATCCACACACATAGATAAATACTGCCAGTGTATCTCTAAGGAGATAAAATTCTCCTTTTTCTTTTCCTATCCTCAGAATGGAAGAGTAAATAAGCGTTATTTAAAATTCAACCCATTCCAAAATTGAGTGTGTAATCAAGAATCATCTCCAGAGCTTATTTTAGGATAACAGGTAGCAACTGTCATAATGAAGCATTGTCTAATAGGGTCTCCCAAGGGTTATCTTATTTTGGACCTTTGTTTGGATTTTTTTCCGTAACTATTGGTTAGAGTATTTTACTTCTTTCTAAGGGCACATAAAACATTCTTTGGTTTTGTATATGATTTCATGGCATTCTCTTACCACTCTTTTATTTGGTTACTATAAATACTAGACAGCTATAGGCAAAAGAATGAAATTAGACCATTTTCTCAAACAACAAACAAAAATAAACTCAACATGGATTAAAGACCTAAATGCAAGACCAGAATTCCTAGTAGCAAACATAGGCAGAAGACTCTGATATAAAGCACAGCAGTATTTCATTGATCTATCCCAAAAGTCAAAGGAAACAAGTGAATATAAACAAATGGTACTTAATTAAACTTAAAAGATTTTGCACAGTAAAGGAAACCATCCACAAAATGAAGACAGCCAAATGAATGGGGGAAATATTTGCACATGATATAACCAATGAGGGCTTGCTGCTGCTGCTGCTGCTGCTGCTAAGTTGCTTCAGTCGTGTTCGACTCTTAGTGACCCCATGGACTGCAGCCCACTAGGCTCCCCCATCCATGAGATTTTCCAGGCAAGAGTACTGGAGTAGGTTGCCATTGCCTTCTCCAATGAGGGCTTAGTATTCAAAATATATCAACAGCTCCTACAACTCAATATAAAAAGGCAAAAACAGGCAGAAAATCTGAACATTTTTTCAAGGAAGACATATAGATGGCCAACAAGCACAAGAAAAGTACAACAGTAATCAGAGAAATATTGATCAAAACCACAATGAGCTATCACCTCACACCTGTTAGAATATCTATTATCTAAAGACCACAAATAACAAAGGTTAGGGTAGGGAGAAAAGGAAACACTTTTTCCCTGTTGGTGGGAATATAAATTGGTGCAACCATAAAGGAAAAGAGTATGAAGGTTCCTCAAAAAGCTAAAAATAGAACTATCTATGCTCTTGCAATTCTACTGCTGGATGTATAGCCTAAGTAAACAAAAACCAATAATTTGAAAAGATGCAGGCACCCCAGTGTTCATAACAATATTAGTTACAATAGCCAGGATATGGAAGCAACCATTTTCTTCTCCCATATCATGTATACCTGCTGTTAAGAGACACACAGCAAAAATACAACCTATCAATCAACAGATGTACAGATAAAGAAGATGTGATATACATTATACATGCACAGAATTGAGTACTACTCAGCCATAAAAAGGAATGAAATTTTGCCATTTGTAACAACATGGATGAATCTAGATTCACTAATCCATTCACAGCATGGATTCACTATGCATTTCATTATGCTTAGTGAAATAAGTCAAACAGAGAGAGACAAATACTACATATAATTGCTTATACATGAAATCTAAAAAACAAAACAAAGGAACATAACAAAACAGACTCACAGATACAGAGAACAAACTAGTTTCTAACCAGTGGGGAGAGGGAAGTGGAGAGGAGTAAGAGAGAGAGAGGGGATTAAGAGGTACAAATTGCAATGTATAAAATAAGTAAACTACAGGATATATTATACAGCACAGGGGATATAACCAACATTTACTAATAACTTTATACTGAATATGATCTATAAAAAAATCTGTCACTGTATTGTACACATGAAACTAAGATAGTATATCAACTATATATCAATTTTTAAAAATAAGCAAGTGCTTTGAAAAGTTTTAAATCATCCTCACAGGTTTATTCTGTTTAATCAACTACAATTTTCCATTCATACTCTAATATTCATGTTCATGCATTAAACCTTAAAAATTTCAAAATAATTGTGTGACATGAAATCTATTGTAACCACTTTGGGATGTTGGAGACATTTTTAAAACATAAAAAGGATAAAAGTTGGAGTAGGAAGACTATTTTGCAAAGTTATTATTAGCCTGGATTTGGGGTTTGATATGCAGCCCTGTAAGTCACCTCTTTTTTCTTTCCTCTTTAAATATAAGAAAAGTGAGTTAAAATTTTGAGATTCGCCATCCTGCCAGAATTTGATTAGAGTTTCTAAGGTCCTTACAAAGAAAAGGATGGTTTGGGTTGTTTTTCTTCAATTTTTACATTCTTTTGGTGAGATCATATCATGTATGCTATTGCTGCTGCTTCTAAGTCGCTTCAGTTGTGTCTGATTCTGTGCGCCCCCAGAGATGGCAGCCCACCAGGCTCTCCCATCCCTGGGATTCTCCAGACAAGAACACTGGAGTGGGTTACCATTTCCTTCTCCAATGCATGAACGTGAAAAGAGAAAGTGAAGTTGCTCAGTCATGTCCAACTCTTTGCAACCCTATGGATTGCAGCTCACCAGGCTCTGCCACCCATGGGATTCTTCAGGCAAGAGTACTGGAGTGGGGTGTCATTGCCTTCTCCCATATCATATATACCTGCTGTTAAGAGACATACAGCAAAAACATAGCTAACAAACTCAGAAATGAAAAAAAAAAAAAAGCTCCAGTTACCAGGGGCTAATGAAGTCTTAAATTAAGAGGGTTGGATAGTCACGGGTGCAGAGCAGGGCCTGGTCAAGTAGAGGAGGCACGGAGAGCAAGAGAAAAGCCTAACCATACAAATACTGATATAGTCCTAGTTATATTTCTCTAATATCATATAATTTTAGAAGAGACATCAAAAGTCACTGAACATGAGAAATTCAAATGACAGGAAGATAATTTCTAAAAAAAAAAAATGTGTTCCATAGCTAGGCATAAAGATGCAATAAAAAAAAAAAAAAAAACCTCTCCCCTGGGTTCGTCTCTCCCTCCATCCTAGTTTTAAACTCACTGCTCCCTCCCTATATTTTCAGTCTGAATTTGACTAATGTTGAGACTCAAGTATTAGATCTGTAGTGATGGAAGAAGTATTAGTTAAAGTTCAAGAGAAGCAGAAAGAGATTTTATCTATGAGCAAATGTAAGTCTATTTGGTTGTGTGACTGTGGAAGCCTGTTGAGCATGCAGAAAGGGTCAACAGCCAGTTGGAACCCAGAGGAAGGAGCCAAAGCTGGTCCATAGGAAGAAAGTCTCCACTCAGAGAAAAGAAAGTGAAAGTGAAGTTGCTCAGTCGTGTCCGACTCTTTGCTATCCCATGAAGCCTACCAGGCATCTCCGTCCATGGGATTTTCCAGGCAAGAGAACCAGAGTGAGTTGCCATTTACTTCTCCAGGGGCTCTTCCTGACCCAGGGATCGAACCCTGGTTTCCCACATTGCAGGCAGACGCTTTACCCTCTGAGCCACCAGGGAAGCCCACTCAGAGAAGGCCTGAACAAATATGCAAGAACTTCCAATTGATTAATTCAAGCCTGCACAGGATAATCTCTTGTTCAGTTAATTTAACTGATTAGTGTTTTAAACGTATCTGCAAAATGCCTTCACAGAAGAATCTAGTTTAGTGTTTGACTGAATTACCTGGGAGAAGCTCTGTGTATACTATAATGTGGCTTTAACTCCTGACTCTTTTATTTATATGCATGTAACACTCTTGCCTGGAAAACCTCATGGATGGACGAGCCTGGTAGGCTGCAGTCCATGGGGTCGCTAAGAGTCGGACAGGACTGAGCGACTTCACTTTGACTTTTCACTTTCATGCATTGAAGAAGGAAATGGCAAACCACTCCAGTATTCTTGCCTAGAGAATCCCAGGGATGGGGGAGCCTGGTGGGCTGCTGTCTGTGGGGTCGCACAGAGTCGGACACGACTGAAGTGACTTAGCAGCAGCAAACTTAAGCTGTTTATAAAATCTCTTTAAATTTCCCCATCTGTGAAATGGGAACAAGATGTGTGTTATAGAACTGTTGTGAGGATTAAAAACCTCTTACAAATGAGATCACTGTTATCCATAGTTTTAAGAAATTTTGACATAGGTTAACTAATTTAATTATCATTGATTGCCATCCTGAAAAATGTTTAGATACCTTTTCCTATTGAAGACAGGAAAAAATAGAAATTATACAGCAACAAAGCATTAATCAATGAGTACATAGAAATAAAAAATCAATAACTGCCATAAGGGAAAAGCTTAAAAAAAACATACTTATAGAACTTAAACAACTATTTATGAAATACATAAAACACAGATTCACAGCAAATAATTGTTAACTCTGAAAACTGTTATAGAGCTTGGATTTTCAGAAGTGTAATGTTAACCTGTATACTTGTAATAGTTTCCTTTATAAATCACACATTCAGAAAGATTTCAAGTATGTCCTATCTCTGACACTTTTTTCTAATACATTCACTACTAATATAAACTGTCATTTTTTAAATTTAATTCTTTATTCTATTTTACAATACTGTATTGGTTTTGCCACACATTGACATGAATCAGCCACAGGTGTACACGATCTCCCAATGCCAAAGCCCCCTCCCGCCTCCCACCCCACACCATCTCCCCGGATCATCCCGTACACCAGCCCCAAACATCCCGTATCCTGTATTGAACATAGACTGGTGCTTCATTTCTTATATGATAGTATACATGTTTCAGTGCCATTCTCCCAAATCATCTCACCCTCTCCCTCTCCCTCAGAGTCCAAAAGTCTGTTCTATACCTCTGTGTCTCTTATGTTGTCTCACTTACAGGGTCATCATTACTCTCTTTCTAAATACCATATATATGTGTCAGTATACTGTATTGGTGTTTTTCTTTCTGGCTTACTTCACTCTGTATAATCGGCTCCAGTTTCATTCATCTCATTAGAACTGAGTCAAATGTATTCTTTTTAAGGGCTGAGTAATACTCTATTGTGTATATGTACCACAGCTTTCTTATCCATTCATCTGCTGAATGGCTGTGATCCAAAAATCTACAAGCAATAAATGCTGGAGAGGATGTGGAGAAAAAGGAACTCTCTTACACTGTTGGTGGGAATGCAAACTAGTACAGCCATTATGGAAAACATTGTGGAGATTCCTTAAAAAATTGCAAATAGAACTGCCTTATGACCCAGCAATCCCACTGCTGGGCATACACACCAAGGAAACCAGAATTGAAAGAGACACATGTACCCCAATGTTCATTGCAGCATTGTTGATAATTGCCAGGACATGGAAACAACCTAGATGTCCATCAGCAGATGAATGTCATTTTTTATTTAAAAAAGAAATCAGAGAAATAGTATATTTGATGTAATGAAAATTACAGTTTCAATGAAAATGTTAGTTTATGACCAGGTTTTCCCAGGAATACAGTAGCTAAGGAACAAGCCACCCCACAAAACTACCCCTCAGGTGCCACCCCACAAAACTACCCCTCAGTTTCCTTCCAGCACACAAACATACAGTTTTAATATAATTTAAAATATCATACTTAATGCCTTGCCTTCTACATAGAAGTTTTAACAACCATATTTTAAAACTGCCTAAGTCTATCTTGCAGAGAAGGCAATGGCAACCCACTCCAGTACTCTTGCCTGGAAAATCCCATGGGCAGAGGAGCCTGGTAGGCTGCTGTCCATGGGGTCACAAAGAGTCGGACATAACTAAGCAACTTCACTTTCACTTTTCACTTTCACGCATTGGAGAAGGAAATGGCAAGCCACTCCAGTGTTCTTGCCTGGAGAGTCCTATGGACGGGGGAGCCTGGTGGGCTGCCATCTATGGGGTCACACAGAGTCGGACACGACTGAAGTGACTTAGCAGCAGCAGCGGCAGCAAGTCTATCTTGAGATAAAAAAAGCATAGCAAAACAGTGACATGGTGAGAAAAATATAGAGAATATGTTTTCTCTTGAGGAAGAAAGTGTTAATTGTTTTTGTCTGAGTGGATTTGAATGTTAAGAACTAAGGGGGAAGTGGGTCTCCAAGGGTTATGCCTTATTATGCAGATTTTTTAAACTAAATATTATATGACTCGTCTATGACTGAATGACTGATATCAGATTCAATTTTCCATCTAGAATAACTCAAGAAGCTTAATAAAATACAAACAAAAAAACTTGATAGAATTCAAAATAAATGGTGGCATTGGAGAACAACCAAAGTAGCCAGAATTTAAAGGGCCAGGCTCCTAAGTAACTGGGAAGGTATTAAGATAAGCCTGCTTTTACTACCACCTTCTTCTATTAGGGTACTATGCTTAGTTGCTCAGTTGTGTCCAACTGTTTGCAACCCCATGGACTGTAGTGTGCCAGGCTCCTCTGTCCAGGGGATTCTCCAGGCAAGAATACTGGAGTGGGTTGCTATGCCTTCCTCCAGGGGATCTTCTCAACCCAGGGATCAAAGCCAGGTCTCCTACACTGAAGGCGGATTCTTTACCATCCAAGCTACCAGGGAAGCCTATGAGGGTGTCTGCTGGTAAACCAACATTGGAAGAGAGGTCAAGCAGAAAATGTGTTGTGGAGCAGTAGTATCACTGACCTGAGAAGATAAAAGTTGATACTCAGGGCCACCAAAGCAGCAAGGACCACAGAGACCAATATCTTGAAGGAAAGTGAATTACGGAGAAATGAACCCAATATTCTGAATGCAATTCCCCCTCAAGTGTATTCATTGACTTCTAAGTTCCCCATGCTTTAGTCAAAGGGCCAACACACCAAGTAGAAAGCAGCTGGTAAGAGCCTAAAATGTTAAGAAGAAATCAGAAGTCTCAAAGTCCTAGAGAGAGGAACCTTAGAGTTTGGAGACTATCAAAGAGAAAGGGAATGGTTAAACACACACACAAACCCTAAAGCTAAGGTTTCTTTTAAAGACTCCTGGAAAGTTTTGCCTTGTGAGTATTTAAGAAATAAGTCAACAGTTAAAACTACTGAAACCAAGATGTTGTGCTCATGGCCCTGCACGTCATAGACCTCCATCTAAAGGGAGTTTCATTGACAAAGGGGCCAGATGCTACAGAACAGCATGGCCATAGTTTCTACCCTCATGCGTGTGTGGACTGTGGCCCACCAGGCTCCTCTATGCATGGGATTTCCCAGGTGAGAATACTGGAGTGTGTAGCCTTCCCTTCTCCAGGGGATCTTCATGGCCCCGGGACTGAACCCAGATCTCCTGCATTGTAGGCAGATTCTTCACTATCTGAGCCACCAGGGAAAGCCCTACTAACCTCATCCCAGCTGATAACTGAGCACTGTGAGGATTCTGAGGAGGGCTCATGCCTGGCAAATATGGAACTCCTCTAACAGCTGACCTTGGCTCAAATACAGGCGTCCCCCATCATCTGCGGTTCCACTTTTCACAGATTCAGTCCTGTGGTCAACTTCAGTCCTAAAATATTGCATGAACATTTCCAGAGATAAATAATTCATAAGTTTAAAATTGCATGTCTTTTTGAGTTAACAGGATGAAATCTCGCACAGTCTTACTCTGACCCACCCGGGATGTGAATCATCACTTTGTTCAGCTTGTCCTGCCTATTAGTCACTTATGAGCCGTCTTGGTTATTGGGTTACTGTCCCAGTGTCACAGTGCCTGTGCTCCAAATAACCCTAATTTTACTTAGTAATAGCCCCCAAACGCAAGAGCAGGGATGCTGGCAATTTGGAGGGGCCAAAGAGAAACTCTAATGGTGTCTCCTTTAAGTGAAAAGGTGAAAGTTCCCAAATTAAGGAAAGAAAAAAAAAATGTAAGCGGAGATTGCTAAATCTCTGGTATGACAAGTTTGGTGCACTGGGATGACCCTGAGGGATGGGATGGGGAGGGAGGTGGGAGGAGGGTTCAGGATGGGGAATACATGTACACCTATGGCTGATCATGTCAATGTATGGCAAAAACCACAACAATATTGTAAAGTAATTAGCCTCCAATTAAAATAATTTTTTTAAAAGAAAATCTATCCATAAAACTATAAAGAAGGAAAATAAATTCTTTTTTGGCTGTTGCACCTCAAACTGGGAAAGTTATGGCCACAATGTGTGGTTCAAATTTAGTTAAGGTGGAAAAGACATTAAATTTGTACAACTGGAGAGAGAGGCCACATTCATAACTTGTATTATAGTATATTGTTATGTGTGCATGGTTGCTCGTTGTATATGACTCTTTACATGACCCCGTGGACTATAGCCTGCACGGCTCCTCTGTCCATGGTTTTCCGGGTAAGAATACTGGCATGGGTTGCCATTTCCTCCTCCAAGGGATCTTCCCAACCCAGGGATCGAACCTGCATCTCCTTTATTGGCAGATGGATTCTTTACCACTGAGCCAACTGGGAAGCCCAATACTGTTATGATCATTCTGTTTTATTATTAGTTTTGTTGTTAACCTCTTACTGTGCCTAATTTATGGATTAAACTTTCCCATAGATATGTATGTATGGGAAAAAACAGTATGTGTAAGGCTCAATAATGTCCATGGTTTTAGGCATCCACTGGGGGTCTTAGAATATATCCCTCATGGATAAGAGGGGCTACTGTACTCACCAACAGCTTTGCTGAACCTCCTTTAGACTGTAGGATGGTCTAGGATCTTCTACCTCACCTTCCTTCCTTCTATCCTTTCCTTGGGTTCAACTTGCATTGTAGTCTGCCAGCTCTTAGCCTCCGCAGAACCTTTGTCTCACAGGCATTCTCCTGATGAAATTCTTGCGTATTTATTCCTGCTTTGCTGTCTGCTACTTGGAGTATCTGCACTTTCACAAATGGTTCCAGGATTAGCCTGAGAAAAGGGGCACCGAGATGGCGACGTGGAGAACGGCTCACCAGCTGCACACCCAGAAGTAAAGAGAACACTTTCCTAGCTGATGGTAAACCTAAATAATTATTGGCAACATACTGCAGCTCAGTTGCCTGGTTTCACTAGTGGTGACCTGGGAAAATGTTCTGTTGAAAAAGAATGTTGTAGCAGGTGTGACGAGGCAGGGTATTTAAAAAACAAGGAGGGGGCGGGGAGAAAAATGCCTAAAACCACAACAGTCAGCTGGTTTTCCTGAGTTGTACTGACACCAGGTGGAAAGACTGAAGACTCTTAAGGAGTTGTTGCTGTTGTTTAGTTGCTAAGTTGTGTCTGACCTTTTGCGACCTCATGGACTTTAGCCCACTAGGCTCCTCTGTCCACGGGATTTCTCAGACAAGAATACTGGGGTGGGTTACCATTTCCTCCTCCAAAGCATCTTCTCAACCCAGGAATTGAACCTGCTAGCCTGCAATGGCAAGTGGGTTCTTTGGACTATACCACCAGGGAAACTCCCAACGAGCCATTAGTAGCTATTTATGAGTCAGAGAAGCCCTCCTCAGTCAGGCTGGGTAGCTTGCACTGAGTCTCCATCACCTGTGTTGGGAGGGCCACACAGTTGACTGACAGGTTGAGACTTATCTGTTGGAGTTGCACCATTTCAAAGTAGGAAGACAGGCAAAGCAGTCCTGTTATGTGAAGTCCATGGTCTGGTGGGTAAAATGTGAGATCATGAACCATGAGATGGAGATATTTGCATGGCTTCCTGCCCACCCCCTACCCCCAGAGGGTGGACTCTGTAGCTCCCCTTGAACAGCTTGGGCTTGCAGAAGTAGCCCATTCTTTCCTTACAAGAGGTAGAACTTCTGCTATGTGAGAAGACGCTAAGGAAGACTCTCTCCTGTGAAATATAAGATGTGTCCTTCTGGACTGGTCCTCACTTCTCACGCTGTTAAGCTGATAACTAGGGTTAAATCCAAGTATCACTTGGTAAGGGATGTGCTAAGCCTCAGAAGGGAGGAAAATCTCATAAATGTAAAAAAAAAAAAAAAAATAGCGAGAATTAGCCAGAATAGAACAGTGAGAAGTGTGGGTACTACTAGGGTTGGATTCTTTTTTTAAGGTTATGTTTCTTTCTTTTTAAATTTTATTTTAATTTTTATTTTTAATTGGTGGATAAGCAATTATCCTGGTATTCGATTCTGATGAGAAAGGATTGATTTACTCAGCTATAACTTCTTGAGACACAATACTTAATGCCTAAGCTAGGATCCCCAAGGATGGGGCCAACTCATTGCTGGGCTCTGTAGAGTTAGAAAACAAAATGGCATACTCTCAACAAAGTAGAAATACCTGAATTGCCCTGATATTTGACTTCCCTGGTGGTTGAGATGATAAAGAATCTACCTGTAATGCAGGAGACCTAGGTTCAATCCCTAGATTGGTAAGATCCCCTGGAGAAGGGAATGGCTACCCACTCCAGTATTCTTGCCTGGATAATTCCATGGACAGAGAAGCTGGGTGGGCTACAGTTCATGTGGTCACAAAAGAATCAGACATGACTGAATGACTAACACTTCTTTTACTTGGTATAGGAAGGGAAAAAAAAAAGTTGACAGAAATAAATGTGCTGGAATGGATATATTAATAGTAAGACAAGAGAAGATCAGGTTCCATGAAAAGACCAGGAGAATCACACATTAGCCGAGGTCATCAGCCGGTATGAGGGCCCAAGGAGTCCTGTGAAGTTCAGGGGTGGGTCTCTTCTGCAAGTTAGGAATGACAGGAGAGGCAGTCACAGAGTAGGGTGCATGGGCAGCCATAGGGATAACGTTTGGGCCCACATCTCGATAGGAAACACCAGGTGGCAAGGGTTATCTACGATCAGCTGCAAGCTTGTCATCACCATAAAGACCAGAAAGGTCAGAGCGTGAGCTGAGGAGGAGCCAAGAAGCCTTGACCCACAGGGAAAGGCATAGATGATGAACAGAGTGTTGTTGTCCTTGCAAGCAAGAGAAACAGGCAGTCCACAGAAGTTCTGCTCAAAAGCAATGACGACAGCAACAACAACAAAAGGGCAAGAATGGAAGGGTAGGGAGATGAGGGAAGCTGCTATCACCATCCCTTACTTGGTTATCAGATCTGAGGCAATATTCAGATTTGGAACCCACTGACTGAGTCCCAGGGACCCTGTGATCCCTGGAGCCATGAAGCTATACGCTGTGGCGGTTCCCTTAGACTTTTCCTAAAGGGACTTGCTCAGTTGTGTCTCAAAAAGTCAGACACCACTGAGCGATTGAACAAGGGGACTTATGGTTATTCACCTTGGTGACTCTGCTGCTGCTGCTGCTAAGTCACTTCAGTCGTGTTCGACTCTGTGTGACCCCATAGACGGCAGTCCATCAGGCTCCCTCATCCCTGGGATTCTTCAGGCAAGAACACTGGAGTGGGTTGCCATTTCCTTCTCCAATGCATGGAAGTGGAAAGTGAAAGGGAAGTCGCTCAGTCATGTCTGACTCTTCACTACATCCTGCCAAAGAAGGGAGAATCACCAGACATTTCAAGAGCTACTGGACTCTGAACACCAGTCAGTTTACTGTCTCAGCCCTACACATCCCCAAAATCCAGCTGTTGTCCTGAGGAGACTATCCATTACATGATGAGTACACTTTATATCTAAGTGCTCCACCTTGGTCTCTCCAGGGTTCTTTCTTTAGTATCCTCTGACATATTTGAATTGATCACCGTTGTATTTAGCTTTTCTAGTTGCTTTTAACAGGAGTCCTATTCTCTGCAAGTTATACCATCCCTCTTAGGATGAAGTCTCATTTAGCATTTTAGCATCTTCTGGAATAATGTAATTTTTCCATTCTTTTTGTTGACAAATGGTTATTTAATAGTAATTATAGAACAATATAAGAACAGAGTCAGGAAAAAGCCTAAAATCTATGACCTAGATAAAAAGAAATCTTTAGCATTTACAGATATCATGTAACACTCCCACCCCCATGCTCTTCACACACCAAACAATACTGCCATCTCTTCCTCCTTCATCTCCAGAATTCACAAACTTGTCTCTATAATTTGCTTTAAGATCATCAAGTTTAATCCTCTTGTTTCTATTATTGTTATTCATCTCAGTAACAACAAGTCCTAGGTCACTATCCATCTCCAGGACCCCAAACCAACATCTCTCTATAGATCTCCTACTCAGTCCTTACCTCTTGTCATTCATTCTCCAATTCCTCGAACCATTCCACTAGACCCTCTGGACTAAAGTATGTCTTTAACCTATGTTTTCAAATAAGGCAGTGAGGAATCTAAAAATTATATATAGGAAGGATAAACAACAAGATCCTACTGTATTGCACAGGGAACTATATTCAATATCCTGTGATAAACAATAATGGAAGAGAATAACACAGAAATCAACACAATATTGTGTCAACTACACTTCAATTTAAAATAAAGTCCATTCTTTAAAAAATGGTACAAATGTACTTATTTCAGAACAGAAATAGAGTCACAGATATAGAAAACAAGCATGGTTACCAAGGGGAAAAGGCAATGGAGGATAAATTGGGAGACTGGGATTGACATATACACATTACTATATATAAAATAGACAACAAATAAGAACCTACTCTGTAGCACAGGGAAATCTACTCAGTTCTCTGTAATGGCCTATATGGAAAAAGAATCTAAAAATGTGTATCTGGCTAGATGTAAGTCTACAACATGTACAACTGATTCACTATTATTTTCCTGCTGTACAGCAGAAACTGACACAATGTCATAAAACAACTATTACTCTAAAAAAAAAAATTAACAATATGGCAGTGAGAATTCCCTTCACTTATTTTTTTTACTCCAACAGAGAAGGTCCATTTCCATTCAGATCCCTCACGTGCTGGCTAGATTCTCTCTCCACGTCCTACCATCCCTAGGTGTGAATGCTAGTGGGTGTTCCTCATATTAGCACTTCCTGCCTCTTCTCTGTCTTCCCTAAATCCACTCAGATTAAAATGTCACACCATCAATGTATTCAACACAACCCCCTCCTTATTCCAAGTCACCTCAGTCCTCTCCAGTTACTGACTCATTGCTCTGCTTTTCTGAAATATAACATCATACATTTATTTCTGCCTTTCTTTCTTCTCTTCTTTTTAGTCTCATCACTCCACGGAAGTGGCTTTTGTCAAAGCAGGAATAATCTCCCATTGTTAAAACTTTTAATCATTTCTCTTGCTATGATTGTTAAGCAACATTTGGTATCAGTTTTTTCATGGTTGAAAAGAAACACTTGGCGCCCTTCCTTAATCTTCTTTAAACATGGTTATCATTTGGCTTTCAAGTAGAAAAGTCTCCTGTTTCTCCTCCTACTTAACTGAGTGCTCTTTCGCAGTCTTTGGTTTTGCTTTTCCTCCCCTCCCCCCTTTTTTTTGTGCCAGTCCCCATTTTCCTCAGCCCTTGGCAGTCCTTTTTCTACTTTCCATGAGTCTGACTTAAAAAAATAATAATAATGTCACATACAAGTGATACCATGCAGTGTTTGTGTTTCTCTGGCTTATTTTACTCAGCACACTGCTCTGAAGATTCATTCATGTTGTTGCCAGTGGCAAGATTTCTTCGTTTCCCATTGCTGAATAATAGTCTGTCCTCTCAAGTGGGAGGGAATATATGAATACTTATAGCTGATTCACAACATTGTCGTACAGTAGAAACTAACACAATATTGATAGCAATTGCACACACACAAACACACACACACATGAACTCCATTCAGTTCAGTCAGTTCAGTTCAGTCCAGTCGCTCAGTCATGTCCAACTCTTTGCCACCCCATGAATCACAGCACGCCAGGCTTCCTTGTCCATCACCAAATCCTGGAGTTCACTCAGACTCACATCCATTGAGTCAGTGATGCCATCCAGCCATCTCATCCTCTGTCGTCTCCTTCTCCTGCCCCCAATCCCTCCCAGCATCAGAGTCTTTTCCAATGAATCAACTCTTCACATGAGGTGGACAAAGTACTGGAGTTTCAGCTTTAGCATCATTCCTTCCAAAGAAATCCCAGGGCTGACCTCCTTCAGAATGGACTGGTTGGATCACCTTGCAGTCCAAGGGACTCTCAAGAGTCTTCTCCAACACCACAGTTCAAAAGCATCAATTCTTCAGTGCTCAGCCTTCTTCACAGTCTAACTCTCATATCCACACATGACTATTGGAAAAACCATAGCCTTGACTAAGCTGCCTTTATCTTTTTCCATTGTTGTCACCCCCATTTGATACAACATGTATTTAACTTTTTGATAATTCTGTCTTTCTACACTAGAATGTACAGTATATAAGGGAAGGATTCTCTCTTATTTTCTTTATTGGTATACCTCCAGTAATTAGATCCATGATTAACACCTTGTAGGCACTCAAGAAAAATTACTCAATTATCGATCAAGAGAATGAACAAATTCTTAGGGATATAAGGCCATTTTGAGGATAGCCGAAGAGAGACATACCACTGTAAGTTTGGTGGAATTTTCAGTGTATAGATGAATTTAGTATGATGTATATAGTCAAATTAAAAAATATTTCTCAGATGATATACTCCCAGGGAAGACTTTGAAGAAGAAATATGTAGGCTTCTCTCAGAGAGTAAAGGTCTGCATGCAATGTAGGAGACCTAGGTTTGATGCCTGGGTTGGGAAGATTCCCCAGAGAAGGAAATGGACAGCCCACTCCAGTATTCTTGCTGAGAAATCCCATGGACAGAGGAACCTGATGGGCTACAGTCCATAGCGTCACAAAGAGTTGGACATGATGAGTGACTGACACTTTCACTTTCATATAGTCTTTCATTTTATTATCAGTGAGCCTCACAGACAAGCTTAAAAGTTGTTTTTAACTATAAACCAATGTTGCCTACTCAGTTTTTATGCATTTTCTCACATTAGTAAGCTCTCTCAATCTCTGAATGTAATTAAGTTATTCCTTACTCATTCAGCATTATGTGCTGAGTACCCACTATTTGCCATGACATGTGCTAGTTGTTGGGAATATAAGCTTTCTGCTCTTAGAAAACTTACAAGTGCATTTTTCTCCATGATGTCTAATAACCCCCCTTACCTATAGCTTCAGCAACATTATATAAGTTTAGATGGTTATTTGTGGAAATCTCCATGACCTTAACTGCTTTGAGTCTACCCAAAATAAACACTCAAAAATAGATGATGTGATCTAACATAAACGACATAGCCTTTCAATACAGAGACCTGAATTCTAATCCCTTGTTATTGTTGTTCAGTCACAAAGTTGTGTCTGACTCTTTGTGACACCAGGGACTGCAGCATGTCAGGCTCCCCTGTCCTTTACTACCTCCCAGAGTTTGCTCAAATTCAATTCCATTGAATCAGTGATGCTATCAAATCATCTCATCCTCTATCATGCCCTTCTCCTAACTTCAATCTTTCCCAACATCAGGGTCTTTTCCAGTGAGGTGGCCCTTCACATCAGGTGGCCAAAGTGTTGGAGCTTCAGCGTCAGTCTAATTCCTGTAATGTGATTAATTTCTGTAGCAGGTCAGAGGGTCTCTATTTTCTTTCATTTCTTCATCTTTGAGAAAGAGTTAGCAGTCTCTACTAAATGAAAGGGATTCTTGTGAGGATAAAATAGCAGTCAATAAAATGCTTTTGAAAACTTAATGTTCCACTTAAATATGTAATAAAATTTTTAACTCTGTTGGGAGTCTAAGCACGATGTGGTGAAGACCAAAGTTTTGGAATCAAATCCTAGCTCTGTGACTAGGCGGGAAGTGGAAACAATGCCATTTAATCTGCAAAGTCATTGTGGAAATTAAAAGTGACATAAGTAAGAAGTCTAGCACCTAACACAGGATCAGGCACAGAGTAGATGCCATTGTCGGCTCTTTTTCTTTACTGTAATATTTTGGCACATGACCATTAGAATTGCCAATTTTCTTCCATTGTTTAATATACCTCAGTTTTCAAATCTATTGAATGGAGAAATATATCATAATGGACTTTTCCCAAAGGTCTCCTGAGAAGTCCTAAGGGAGGATAATAATCCATCATAGATAATAATAGATGGTGCTCTCCAAGCAAAAGTCATTATTGTCACATCCTCAAGGGCAGCACTTTGACATTCTTTATTAGATTTCTGCACAGTCAACTCTGAAGACCCAGCAGAAAAAAAATCACATTCAAGAAAAGCTCTTCAGGGAAGGACACCAAAGGAAAAGAAGAATAATGAGGTTGTACACATTGTAAAGTAAACCAGGCAAAGAGCCAAGAATTTTCATGCAGAGGGAGACTGGAGAGAATCAGGTCTCACATACCTACAGCTTCTAGCTCCTTTCAAACAGCAGGAGACAAAGAACGCTCTTCCCTGCCAATTTAGAAAAGTCAAAGCCAATCAAGCCCCTTCACTTCCACTGAGGTTAGAGGACATCCCTTCTCTGTTCACGGTTGGCCTCAGACCACGGCTTTCCTGACATCACTCTAGTCAAACGGCAGCGCTGCGCTGTGCTTAGTCACTCAGTCGTGTCCAACTCTGTGCCTCCATGGACGGTAGCTCACCAGGCTCCTCTGTCCATGGGAATTCTCCAGGCAGAATATTGGAGTGGGTTGCCATGCCCTCCTTCAAGGGATCTTCCCAACCCAGGGATTGAACCGAAGTCTCCTGCATTGCAGGCAAATTCTTTACCACCTGGGTCACAAGGGAAGCCCAAGAGTACTGGAGTGGGAAACCTAACCCTTCTCCAGAGGATCGTTCCAATCCAGGGATTGAACCAGAGTCTCCTGCACGGCAGGCGGATTCTTTACCAGCTGAACTACCAGGGAAGCAGTTACATGGTGGAGATGTTGACAGTTTGTGGAAACTTTCAATTCAATTCCACAGTAACCTAGTGTCAAGATTATTCTACTAAACAAATGAAAGTGGAATAAGGAAATGGGCAAGTCATCTGATCATAGCTGGGTTGTACAGGCTTTGTGTCTCCACCAAAATTTCAGAACTAGGAGTTTCCTAGCTTAGGTAGTTTTGGTCTTTTGAAATTAAAAAAAAAAAAAAAAGTAAGCTTTATATTATAAAAGCTCAAAGTGAGCTGCTGCTTTGGCATACTCTGAAACTCCCTCCTGATGCCCTTTGCTCAATTGCCTCCATCCTAGCAGCTTGTCATCCATTTTAGATGGCCTGAAACCAAAGGTTCTGTGTCCTGATTGATCACTTAACGCTTTAGAAATAAAATACTTTATAAACCAATGGGCAAACTCAGATGCATTACCTAGTACCCAAATTATACTGATTTCATGGCACTTCACCTAAAAAACTAATGTGTGGGGATTTAGGTCACCCTTTAATAATTCAGCCTATGAAAGTGTAACCATTTTAAAAAAAAATTCCCTGGTCAAATCTGAACATTTAAGAATATCACAACAAATTATATTTTTCTACATCATAACCATTTTTTAAAAAATTCCCTGGTCAAATCTGAACATTCAAGAATATCACAACAAATTATATTGTTTCTACATCATAAACTCAGGATGTAATTGATTGTTGTAAGATTGGAATTTTACAACTGCTGTTCAAAGGTATATGATTACCATAAAACAGCACCATAAATAGAATCAGGAGAATAGCTGTTATTTATGTAGATAGGCAGGTATGTTTGTTTATTTTTAATATTATTGCAAAAAGATAGCCCATCTCTGCTCAAGGCATTAAATATTGAACAGTTTATTACCATAAGAAATGGGAACTTGTGATTCCTGATCCATGGCATTTGATATTTATAACATTGTTCAATATGTAAGTTTGATATTTAAATTTGGTTTTGTTCTTTGCCCAGGGTTTGTCTACATGCTCGTCATTTGCTGCTGATCAGATGCTTTCTTGTTTTTTGGTGATTGATTCCAAGTTAAGCAAGTTCCTTCTCCCTCATCTATCTCTTGCCTAGTCTTTCTCAAGCTTATTAATTTTGTGGCCTACGTGAACTTAGATTACTCTTTCCTTCAGTCATGGTTTTCTTTATCTAGTGACCATACTTAACATCCTTATAATATACTTTGGGCTCCCCTGGTGGCTGAGACAGAAAAAAATTGGCCTGCAATGTGGGAGATCTGGGTTCAGTCCCTGGGTTGGGAAGATCCCCTGAAGAAGGGAATGGCTACCCACTCCAGTATGCTTGCCGGAGAATTCCATGGACAGAAGAGCCAGGTGGGCTACAGTGATGGGGTCACAAAAAGTCAGACACAACTGAATGACTAACACACTTTGGGTCAAGATAAAGTCTTCTAAAAAGTAGTGCTCATGAAACATTTTCTCACTGTAGCAGAAATGCTGTGGTTTTCCACCCAGCACAGAGGCATGAGAAGCAGGAATTCTTTCCTCTGCTGTTTCCAGAAAGAAGAGCTAAGGCTCTCAGGGTTTCCTGGTCTCTCTGTGATCACACACGTTCTGCTAATGGCCCGAGGCACTCATACATGTCCGGGAGCTCTCCAGCCTTCTCTTCAACTAATTCCTTCCAGAGCGTCTGTTCAAGTGTGACTCATCACTTTACAAAGCCACTGCCTCCCCACATTCCTCCTGCCAAATGTGGAGGGCAAGTCTTTCCCACTGGATTCTTGCCATGTCTTTCATACATTTGACGTAATCCTCTTTCCCATTGTGTTTGTGCACCAGCTTGTGCAAAATTGTGGGGAAAAAAAAGTAGAGCAGAACCTAAAAACCTACAAAATGACTCTACTGAGTTTCCTTCAGTTATCTAGGGCTATGCTCAGGGCATGAAAATCTCCGTCAGTTTGAACAGGGACTTTTAATTCTGTTTATTTGTATGTTTTCTTTTCGGTGAGAGAGTGGGGGCTGTTTTAAGGCTTCATAGGATTTAGGAAAGCAGGAGAGATTAGAGAAGACATAAAAATATATAGTTAGAAGTAAAAACAATTTCTTAATCAACAATTTGAGCATATTTAGTAGAATTTACCATCTGGGCAGACACTAGACCTTACGAGAGATTTCATGGCAACAGAAGTATTCATCATATCCTGTCTGCCTAGACTTTCCTCCATTAATTATCCCTTCTCTTCCCAGTCCTGTCAACCTTTTCCTTTCCACTGGCTTCTTTCCCTAAGTCTATAAACATGCTCATGTCTCTCCCATCTTAGGAATAAATACTTCCTCAGCTCTGCCTCCAATCGAGCTATTGCACCTTCTCCTTTAAAATTATTTTTTAATAGCTCAGCTTCTAGAACAAGCAACCTCCATGAACTGTCTCTGCTGCTGCTAAGTTGCTTCAGTCATGTCTGACTGTGAGGCCCCATAGACAGCAGCCCACCAGGCTCTGCCATCCCTGGGATTCTCCAGACAAGTCCTAATATTTAGTCCTTTACCTTATTGATTCTAATCCTTCCCATTCCTACATTATTTCTATTCCAAAGGCAGTTCTGTGTTGCTGATTTCAATTTTATTATTCAGTATTCTTGGATGCAAATGACTGAAAACTCAATTCAAGCTGAGTTATGCCAAGAGAAAAGTTATTTTTATTATTGTGGTTATTACTATTACTTAGTTCCTCTGTTGTTGCTGGTTTAATCACAAGTCATGTCTGACTCTTTTATGACCCTCATGGACCGTAGCCTACCAGGCTCCTCTGTCCATGGAATTTCCCAGACGAGAACACTGGAGTGGGTTGCCATTTCCTTCTCCAGGGGATCTTCCTGACCCAGAGATTTAACTTATGTCTCCTGCATTGGCAGGTGGATTCTTTACCACTGAACCTCCTGGGAAGCCCACTTAGCTCCTTTACCTAAAAAATAAAATTCATAGTTAGAGCTAATTTCATTCAAGTCCAATTGAACCAAGACTCATTTTTTGACTTTTTCCTCCCTTGATTTTGGCTTGACTTCTTGGCAGTTCATGCTTCATAGTGGCAAAAGATGACAAGGATTTCTAGGTCCACATTCTCAATGCTTTAAATCTATCAGAAAAATAGACCTTATCTCTCATTATAATTCTCAAGGTTAACTGGTGGACTCAAAATGAGTTACACACCCACTACTAAATCAAACAGTCCAAAGGGCTGCAACATTCTGATTGATTAAGGCTTGTGTCATACGTATCCTTTGGATTTAAGCATGGCTTTGAATTTCAGCTGTAAGAGTGTTTATTAGTAGTAACAATATAATTACATCTATATGTTACACATTTTACAGCTAACATCTGTTCTTTATAACAACTATACGAAGTCCATGTTAAACATTTTGTAGGCGATAGGTAGTTGAAGAACTTTAGTAATTGGCCCAGCTCTTAAAATTAATAAAGAAAATTTAGGGTCTGACCTCAGGTTTGTTTAGTTTCAAAACTGTACTCTTCCCACCAATCAGGCTGAGATACCTTACCGAAGACACTCATCACAATGCTAGCACATACTTAACTTACGCTAGCTCTTTTTCTTTCCTCTGCATATACAATGCTGATCATGTCATAACTCTTGAATATTTTGTCTTGAAGTACACTCCATAACCTGGTCCCTGCCTACCGATTTTAAGTGGCTTCATCTCTTACCATTTTTTCCCAGGCCATTCTGAGACATTTGTTTCTGCTTCACTTATTTGTCTGAAATTTTGAATATAAAATGTCTTCATCCTGTCTCACTCCCCCTCCCCATGGCAAACTATTCATTTTTCAAGTTTGGCCTCCAGCTTTTACTTCCTTCTGTGTTCCTCTGCAGTTCATATATTATATATACCTCCATTCTGGAATTTATTACATTATAAAGTAGTGATTTCTACATGTTCTCTCCATTGTGTGTGAAGTCTTTAAGTTAAGGCCATGGATCAGATCACTTTATTTTCATATCCCTGGAGATACAGTGCAGATGCTACCTAAATGTTTGTTGAGTGAATGAATTTACATATAAAGAAAACAATTCTTTTCCCAAGTTGATACAAAGTCCCTTTCTCATCATGAATTCTTTAAGATACAAGCAGCAATAAGAAAAAGTAACATAATGTGAGAGAGGGGGAAAAAAGAAAATACACATAAAGCCATATAGAAAAATTGCACAGAAAATATTTCTTAACTTTTATATAAATAAATGAGCATTGATCTAAAACCAACTATTAATTAAAAAGTAGAGAATTCAGGCTACTTGCCTTTTTGTTCCTTAGTAGACATAGAAAAAAATAATTTCCGAGAGCCCCTTTGCTTTCTGCCCAGTTGATACTGATAAAGCTTTCTTTCTTTCTTTCTTTGTTTAATGTGGACTATTTTTTAAAAAGCCTTTACTGAAATTGTTACAATATTGCTTCTGTTTTACATTTTGGTTTTTTAGCCCCAGTATGTGTGGGATCCTAGCTCCCGGACCAGGGATTTAACTGTACTCCCCGCACTGGAAGGGAAAGTCTTTCTTAACCACTGGACCAAGAGTTTCCTTAAATAACCTTCATTCTATGCTCACTCCTTTATCTCTATTGCTTTAGCTACTGCCTTAGTCTAAATCTTCATCTTTGCTTGAATTATTGAAAGAGTCTCCTTCCTCCCCCTTCCTTCTGCATGGGGCTCTCTGCAAACTGTCTTCCACTTGGCTGCAAGATGGATATTACTAAAATAAACAAGAAATTCTTCTATAGGTTTCTTTTCTTGTTAGCACAAACTCCAGACTTCTAAAGTATCAAAGCTATTCAAAACTGTTTTAGTCTATCTCTTTGATGCCTTTCTCTTTATTATCCCTACATTAACCTCTTATACTCCAGCCATACCAAAACTATTTAAACCTTCCTGCATTCCCCAAGCATTTTGATTCTCTTTCCTTTTTTTGTGCTACCGCTTTTGTCTGGAACACTCTTCTCACTTTGTCCACTTGGCAAGCACAAGCTCACAGTCATCACAACCATCATTTTATCTGCATACTTGTCAAGTCCTCCTACATAGATGCTTCTTTCCTTTTCCCAAGAGATATATATTTTATGAGACAGCCTACAACATTTTAATCCTTGCATTTATGTATTCTATCTTTACCCCTAGATGGGAAAGCAGTTGATGTCAGGGACTGTATCTTACTCAGCTCTTGTTCCCTGGCACCTAGCCAAGTGCTCAGAACATAAATATTTGGTGCTTGGGCTGAAAAGAAGGAAGAGAGAAGAAACAGAAAGGCGCAAAGAAGTAAGTTTGCTTTCACTTTTGTTTCAGGCCTCTGACATACATACCACAGAGAGAAAAATCTATGGAACAGTAAAGGAGAGAAGGGTCTTGTTTATATCAATCTTTTTTCCAATAATAGTATTTGTTGCAACAGAGTCAATATATGTCCATGAATTATTTGGTCTTAAGCTTTTGCTTGCAATATTTTAATTCTTTCAGAAATAGTCTTTCTTTAGCTGGTTTAAAAACTCAGTGATAATTTCTGGGGAATAAAATTCAAGAAGTTTATATTCCTATTCTGCTTCCTAACAAAAAAAAAATGAAGTTAAATAAGTGAATTATTTTTGTTATATATGTATTTCTTCCCCCAATATTTGATGCAATTCTTCCCACCCACCCCCATTGGAGTATAATTGCTTTACAATGTTGTGTTAGTTTCTGCTGTACAGCAAAGTGAATCAGCTATGTGTATATCCCCTCCCTCTGGACCTCTCTTCCATCGCTCCCCCCACCTCCCAGCCCACTCATACCACCCATCCACCAATCAAGAGCACTGAGCTGAGCTCCCTGCGCTATACAGCTGGTTCCCACTGGCTATCTATTACACACATAGTAGTGTATTTATGTGAAACCTAGTCTCCAAATTCATCTC